>CAOLHI010005410.1:0-70258 GCA_948474755.1 Ctenosaura bakeri
TTTGAGGTGCCCATGAGCTGTTCATTTGGTTCTGTACTGAGCTGCATGTTCAGGTGTGCATTTAGTTGTGCAAATGTTGCTGCTTGTTGCAAGGACTGCATAGCACCACCAATGTGTAATGCCTCATGAAGACATTTGTAATACACAACTCTGACATAGGAGCTTACATTAAGAGGTCCCCAAAGTGTGTTGTCTCCAACTACTGGAATATTCCTAAAAGGCCCTACCTTGAAGCAGTTTGGCTGGAATAGTGTCCCAGCAGTGTGTGAGTTGGCTAGCCCCAACCAAGTGTCCCTCAGCATTCTTGCACTATAACTCCCATCATCTGTAGCCCACATTTGTAGCTCCTTGGAGGAAAATCAGACTATTAACATACATAAAAAAGGAATCCCTGTATATCCTCCCTTTTCAACATTATTACATGATTTTTAAACTATTGTTTGAACTTCTTAACCTTCACTTTCCCTTCCAGTTGCCAACATGTTATCTCTGGGGGCATAGTACTAAACTACAACCCACTTGACTTAGCAGACAACCCAGTAATGTCTGGGTGCTTTAGACTCCAGATCCCATCAAAACCAACCAGCATGGCTGATGGTCAAGGATGATAGGAGTTGCTGGACAAAATGTTTGACATCTACCTTGTCTACTACCTCATCTTAGCCTTCCCTTGATCCATTTTACTTAACCTCATGTGGACTAGTTGACCTTCTTTCCTCCTCTGGTTCCCTGAAGAGGATTTTCCGCCTGAGGTCAATGACAGGATGATACCCACACCCAGCATTGTGCAGAAAAGCTGGATGGACTGGCAGTTGGAACTTCTTTCAACAGTAGCAACAGGAGAATGTCTTCCAGCACAACTGAGGCTAGCTAGGTTATGGGATACAGACCAGGTTGCTGGGCCCACATAGAAATATCATGAAGGGAGGGGATGGTCAGAGGTTCAAGAAGAACAGCCAGAGGGCTGCTGCTGCTGCTGCTGCCTCCTAGTATTTCCCACCAGAAGTGGGAAATGTCCTGTTCGGCCTCCTGGTAGGGCTGCCTTGCCTTCCACCCTCATTTTACACATTAAGAAACACTAGCCGAGGATGCGAAGGCTAGGCAGCCAAAAGCTCATTAACATTCCTGACCTTTCAGAAGAAAATTAATTCTAACTTCGCACGTACCAGTTCTGCCGCTTGGTTGTGTCAAAACGGTGGCATCATTAGAGAAAGGCAGACAAGGCTCTGAGGGACAGAGTGTCTGCCACCTCAGTGGAACTTGCATTGAGTTACTGAGTGCTGGCACAAATAAAGCAATGACATGGGCCATTCTGTCAGCTTTTCACATGAAATTAATCGTTGTTCCGTTGGCTGTGTAAATTTTTATCACCACGGAGCGGGAGGGATGATGAATGTAGCGAGGCATCCTGACAGCTATGGCCTGAAAGCTCTTGATTGTCTCTGCATTTCAGTTGCAGCGTTGCGCTTTTAAAGGAGCTTCCTCCCTTGGAGTGGGTGAGTGTGTGTGAAAGAGAGAGAAAGAGAGAGAGAGAGAGAGAGATCTTGACACACACTCTTCCCCCAGAGTAGAACGTGTCATGGGCTTGGAAATTGTCAAGCTTGGACCTTCAAGCGGTAGGGGGAACAGCCCACAATGCCACACTGCTTCTGCGGTTCTTCCACCTAGGCCTGGATCGAAAGGGAAAATTGGATCCTCATCCCAAATCTGTAGCTTGCTTGTGAATAACATGGGCTCTCCAACACGCCACAGGGGTTGGAGACAGTCCCTTGGTTTTGCATTGGTGTTCTTCATTTCTGAAGAAATGATTGATAAAAAATGTGTTCCTCAAGTGTCAGGAAACCGTGATGACAAGAATCCTAGGCAGCAAGAATCTTTGTAGATCAAGACTTATTCTGCACAAAGAAAAATATCAGTGGAGTTTCCTTTCGCACAGAAAAGAACATTTCTGCACAGAAAGCAAGTTTCCTGCCCAGAAGAGTGTGTTTCTGTGCAGGTAACAAATTTTCTTGAGATAAAACAGTGTTTTATGCATAAAGGATAACATTTCTGGGCAGCTTATGGTGTTTTCTGTGCAGGAAGCTTGCTTTCTGTCAGAAATGTTCTTTTCTGCACACACATAAAAAATCTATTTATTTTTGTTTGCACAGAATGAGTCCTGAAGTGTGGATAACCTTCACAAACAGCCTAATTTTTGACAACTTTCCCACAGCAAGGAGGAAAACGTTAAAATTATTTATTTATGCCCATGAGACAGAAATTCACCAAGGTTTGCATCTCTGTGTTATAGCAAATCTATCCATGCCAATTTTTCCACCCCAGACTAATCTGTCCCAGGTCTTCTCAGTGGTGCCATCAGAGCAGGACTCTGGCATATACCTTCAGGGCCCCATTCAGCAGATGGAGCAGGAGCGCTTCCAAACACAGTGAGGTTGTCTTAACACATTTTAAAAGAAATTAAACTATACACATTACCATCAAAGGAGGCATCCCTAGAAGCCCTTTGAGATTATCTAACTGTACTGCTGTGGCTTATATTAGATTCAGAGTGTTGGTTTTGACCTAGAAAGTTCTTTATGGAAAAGTGTTTATGGATACTTAGGGGCCTATCCTCTTACATGTGCTATCTGCCTTAGGAGCTTAAGAAAATTTGCTTTGGGGACTGCAGACCTCAGAATCCCCAGCCAGCATGGCCACTGGGATTTGGAGTCCAAAAATGAAACTTTCTAATCTCTAATGGCAGCCCTATGAAACAAGAACTCGTCATTAACTGCCATAACTTAGTCTTGCAAACTCTGGGCGGTCTTTCCTATTGCCTTCCTTTTTGCCAAACATCGTCTCGTTTCAAATGAGTCACATGGTCTCATGATTACATCCAAAGTACAACAGCCTCAGCTTAGTCATCTTCACTTCTTGTGACTGTTCAGGATGCATTTGCTTTCAGACCCATTTGTATGTCTATTTAGCAGTCAGGGACATCTTCAGAACTCTCCTCTAGCACCACTTATCAAATGAGTTCATTTTAATCCCAACAGCTTTCTTCACTGTCCAGTTTTCACATCCATACACCTAAACTGGAAATACCGGCATGGACAATCCTGACTTTGGTATTCAATTATATATCTTTCCGTTTGAGGAGCTCACCTACCTCCTTCAAAGCCACCTTCCCAAGCCTTGGTCTTCTTGCAAATTCTTTCCTACAGTCTCCATTTGAGGAACTGAGCCAAGTCATAGGAATATCTAGCTATTTTTGATGTCTTCATTTAAAGTTATGTGAAACATCTGTTGTTGTTATTCTTGTTGTTCAACTTTAACCCACCTGTGTTTATTCCTGATTTCTGTCAAGGAACAGGAATTCTCCTAAATTCACTCAAACAGTTTTTGAGGAATCATTACAGACAGGCAATTAAAAACCAGTGAAGCTATCTTCTGTTAGATATCCATACCAAGACCCAGCAAGATCTTCAGCCCACAGAAGCCAGGGCCAGGGCCCTTTCACACCATGAAGTTATAATGCTATGATTCCACTTTTCCCTGGTTCAAGTGCAGGGGCTAACACCAGATATACCCCACACACATGTTCTCAGCTGTGTAGTATGCTATCCAGCAAAAGCAAAGTGTAACAAAAGACTTTTCTACCCTTTACCTCTGGGTAAACATATTGAAGCAACTGATCAGTCCCAAGACCCTGAACCTTCTACTGTGAACCTTCCAGTAAAAGTGTGCATGAATCTTCTCATGGGACTGCTGCCAACCCTAAGTGGAGGTTCCTATGGAAAGCCAGATATAATAACCTTAGGCTAGAAGGTACTCCTGATAACCAGGCACATCCAGTTAGCTGGTTATGAGAAGCAAAGCAGCAAAGACATAAACTGTATCCATTAACCCGTTACAGACAATATTAAGCTCACAAAAGCAGTCCCATGAGTTAGGTACAGCTCCAATTTTATTCATCCTAGAAGCCAGAGAAGGCAAGAAGTCCTTCTGCCTAAATAGCATTTAATAACTTTATGCACCTGAAACATGATGAAATTCTGTTAGTGAATAGCAGAGCTGTGCATCGGGGTAACAGCAAGAGTGCGCCAATGCACATTGGGCACTTCTGGTGCACATCAGGTGCTCCTGTTGCACTCCTGTTCCTAGCCGGTATCCAGAGGTGCATGGGGGAGCATCCTATACACCATCAATGCTCCTTGTGCATTAGGTCATGGCACATCCATCATTCCACCCTTGCCCATACATTGTAACTCCACAATAGCCCCTAGGTGGATAGAGAGTTTGCAAAACTACTCAATTCAATTTTGCACACATTTACAAAGTCGTATATCCCAGACGGAATGCCAGCCTACACAAAGCATGGGTCGCAAGAGACCATTTGAATACCTGTGTTTTCTTCAGCTTTATACTCTGCAGTCAGCAACTCTTTGAGATGCATTTATGCTGCTCCTGTATGGTTGTTATAATTGCTGTCAGTTATTAGTCAATTGGATGCTATAACATAGACTCCTAACATTGCTGTAAGCATATTTGGCTGCAATCCAAAATGTGCCTACCTGAGAAGGAGTCTCTTAATGAGCACAGATTGAGCTTCTATTGTATTTAATGCATATACACCAGTTTTTCCAGTATTATTTGGATGAACCAAACAAAATCCTCAGCCAAATCTGATGGCAAATGCAAGAGATATAACTCTTTCCAGTATGGAGAGAGAACCAAACTATAGCTATCTGCCATTCAGCAATTAAAAAGGAAGAATCTGCCTAAACAAACAAACAAGGGAGAAACCCTAGTTCAGCCCCCACAAAATATGAATAAATGTACATGGAGCCAAACCCAAATTCTCTTCATTTTGGTTCCCCCCACACACATTCAGAACCCCGGCTAATATGCCCCCTAGCCTCCTGCAACCTTAAGCTGATTTCCATGAGGTTGCTTGAGGACAGCATATGTGTGGGTGTACGTGTGTGTGTGTGTGTGTGTGTGGGAGAGAGAGAGAGAGAGAGGGAGGGAGAGAGGGAGGGAGGGAGAGAGCGAGCATGTGTGCATCTGTGTATGTGTTTAGTCACTTCTCAGGCATTCCTTTCCTCCTCTTTTCTTCCTCCCATTTCAGGTGCAGAGCTCAAAGCAACCTCGATGGATTCTCTCACAGCTTCGCTGTCATTGGGAGGCAGCGTGCCAGAGATTGCGGCGCACCTTCCCCCGCTGCCCCCGCTCAGCCTGTTGAAGCCATGTAGTTGTTGAAGGGGAAAGTTTGATATCCTATGACAAAGCACATCCCTCCAGGGTGTGCAACCACCCTCGAAAAGAGAGGAAGTGAAACAAGAGAGCAGTCTGTGTCTGAGCGAGGTGTTGGTGTGCGCACAATGAAGACAGTGACTCAGGGCTGGGCAGCCAGGAAGAGAAACAAGGAGAGGGAGAGAAGGAGAGTGAAGGAGACATCCAACGTCCAAACCCATCTGCCCTGCCAGAACGCTTCCCGTGAGACAGAGGGGTGAAACTAAGGGCCCGCCAGAGTTGTTTGTGTGGTTTTGGATCCCGGATTCCCATCACAGCCCTGGTTGTCAATAGTTGGGGAATGATGTAACATTAGGAGGACCCCAGCATCTTCACTTAAGAAATGAGAGGAGAGAAGTTTATAGAAGCCGATAGGAGTGGTTTATGCCTACACAGGAACGTAGCTATGGGCGTGGGGTGAAATGAGAGTGATGCCCAATAAAAATTCTGCTTCCCCCATGAAATTTTCCTTCAGTCCCCAAATTCCTAGCATTACAAAGAGGAAGATGCTGAAAATTGTTGACACCTAGAACTCTTCCGTATCCTGCATTCACGCTCCCTAGATCATTTGACCCGCTCCATTTCTTTGGGAGCCTACACTGTATTTGTAAAGGCTCCGCTGCAGTTTTAAGTTACTGCTATTGTAAAAATGTGGGGACTGAAGGGAAATACAGTGGCTACATCCCTGGGCATGCATGTGTATCATTGAGTAACTGACAGATGATATTGGGCCTGCCTGGGAAGCCAAATGGGGTGGTTGAGTCCTGAGTTGCTGGAAGGGATTGCACTATTTCATAGTGCAAGTGTTTATGTGTGTTTGAGAGAGAGAGTGTTGGCTGGCATTCTGCTTGGGGCTTCCATCTTCATAAAGACAGTCTTTGGTTGCAGGTCTCCCTCATCAAGTGGGGGAAGCCATTACTTTTGTGGCCAATACAGGGAGTACAAAATCATCCATATAGATACATGGGATCAGGTTGCCAGATGGCATAAGGGACAGGGCTCTTGTAGTTTTCATGGTTGTGCAGAAGAGGGAATTTCAGTCAGCAGAGACAGCTGACACCTGCTGAAATTCCCTCTCCTACCCACTTGTTAGAGGTCCAGCACTCTTTTCCCTTTTTCCACCTGGCAAAGCTAACATGGACACCCATGTATGTCCATATACATCCATGCACATGCACACATGTGCACGCGCGCACACAGGCCTCGCAGTATACAAGCCCTACTCCTACATGCATTCAAATGACAGGTGTGTTGGGTAGGGTTGCCAGAATGAAAACTGGAGAGGGCTCGTGTACCTTTAACAGCTGAGCAGAAGAGGGGATTCCAGCAAGTGTTGCTCATCACTCAACCAGCTAACAGGCAACACCTGCTTCAATTCCCTCTTCTGCACAACCATTAAAGGTGCACGAGCCCCCTTTCATTCTAGCAATTCTCGTACCAAGAGCTTGAGATGCCAACCATGTCAAAATTGTATTCCGTTCGGATTCCAGTCTAGGTGCAGAAACAAGTGGGGGGGGGCTGGGGCAGACCAGCCTTCAATCTTCAAAGGCTTTGGGCTGTTACAGTTCAGCAGTTAGTTTCTAATCAGTGAGCCCCAGGATGACAACTGAGAAAGGTGGGCGTAGCTCTCAAGGAGATGTGCTTTGAGATTATTCTGATAGAAGGCAAAGGGAAAAATAATGTATGCATGCTAACAATGTCAATAATTAACCAGAGCAATAAAAGATCAAGGCAATGTTGCCCACTGCATTTCGAAAGCATCAAAAAGACTCCAAGGTGCTGCACTCAGAGGCGTGCCTTTGGCCTGCCTCTCCTGCTAAGCCTTCCTGTAACTCAGAGTTATCCTTGCATCCCATTAACCGACTCCCCAAAAGGTGTCAAACCTGTTCACGCTACTTTCCTCCTGCTGCAATGGCAGGGATGGAATCTTCATAGCTGATTCTAGGTTGGACTCCACCCAAAGTTGTGGGTTATTCATGGAAACAGATTAACCGATGTATTTTCTAGGCTCCTGCAATCAGCAACAAAATTCTTTAGACGTGGGCCAACTGGCAAAAACACAGGAGGTGCAATCCTACAGCAGTGTCGCAGGGTGGAAATCTTTGCCTGAGGAGTTATTCAGCAATTGTGCTATGCATCCCTTGTGTTGACTGGCAATGTTGTGCAACTGGCGGATGGCTCTATGCAGACCGGGTTGGGCACGTTTCAAAGCCTAGAGGGCTGGAGCACTCCTGGTCACCTTTAGGGGCTGTTTTGGCAATTTTTTGTTTAATGCTGGGAAGGATAGCATTTTTAAATATCTGTTGGAACTGGGGAGGAGGGTTGGCCCAGAACCATAGTTCAGATGATATTAGAACAAATCTGTAGGATGGACTTTGTCAACATCCTCTTCCAATGTGCATTGATTGACACACCAGACATTGCCCTGTTAAACTAGAGGAGAGTCTACACCACCTATGAGACGATGACCATCGAGTCACCTCTCGTATATGTCTTCTGCCTCCCAAGCCCTGATCTTAGAATGAAACAGCTCCCTACAGCTTGAAATTCTTTCAGCCAAGTTTGCAGAGACAGTGAAATGGAAAAATGTGCCTCTAATTATTACCCCGGTGTGCTTAAAAACCTCTCTCTGAACTTTTAAGTCTCCTCAAGTTTCAGGTCCTCTGTCTCTCCTTTTTCTTATTTAAACTCATCTAAAAAAGCTATAAAAAGCCTCCGACACTATAAATTCCCTTGTAAACTGGAGTTTTATAGGTTTAATTGCCTCTTTTTACTGCCTGGCAGGCTTTGTTCCTTCAGCAATTTTAGAGGGCGCTTCCATTACTTGAGCATGAAGAAGCAGCTTGCAGAGAAGGGAGGAAGGAGCTGGTCAGTGGGCCCTCTGCTGGCATCAGGGATTGGCGCTGGCCAGTTGTTGCATTGCCACAAGCAACACTGGCACCAACATAGGCCCTGAGCTAATAAAGTCTCTGTGGCACTCTTGTGGCATGTCTGGAAAGAGAGGGAGAGAGGGAGGGAGGGAGGAAGAACATACTCACAGACTGATAAGCATATGTAAACTGTGTGTAAACTCTTGTCCTTTTGTCTCCTGTTCTGTTGAATGTATGTATGCAGGCGAAAATTTTGAAATTTTGAAGTTCAGGGATGGCCATAAACCAGCAGGAGACTTGAAGGTGTGCGCACATGCACACACACGCACACACACACACACACACACACACACTAGATAAATACAAGATTAAATAGCCCTAAGAGATAGTCATGAAATTTTTGTGCCCAGAGGGATTTGAAACCTGTTGAATGTTTTGATGGGTTACTTTTTGGACTATAGATGGTAGAATCCCTCAGCCAGCATGGCCTCTGTTGGATCCTAGGAGCTGTAATCCTTAAAAGCAACATTGCTAAGCACTGTCTCTAACCATGGAGAATGGGTACAAAGAGGCCTCCACCTTGTGAGCTTGCTGAACATTTGCTGTTCGCTCTACAGGACAGTATAATTTTCTTCCCCTCATCTCAAGGGGTAGTCCACTGCAAGGAATGAAAAGAGACTGGCTGGAGCTAGTGGATTCAAAATTCAAAAGTTTTGAAAATTCAGAATTTTGAAAATGAGAAAATCTAAATCAAGTGCTATGAAAGTTTAGACTGTGATGTTTGATCTGTGACGATCATTTAACACACATCACTCCTAACCTGAGGTTGCAGTAGTCCACCAAGGCACAAGACAGAGCTCCACATGCTGATTGATGGTCACTTATTTTATTTTATTTTTTTAGAGCCCAATGCATTTTGCACTCTATCAAAATTAGTCTCCCTCGGAGCTACACTAAAAAATACAAATCTAATTTTATTTAATACATCAAGAAAGACAAGAGCAACTTAATTCTAATCCCTAAAAACATATAAATAATGTTATCCAGAAACCAAAGTGCATATATGTACCTTTACACAGAAATTCTAGAGTTGTATAATACACTCTCCACAGAAAAGGGAATAAAAGGGGCAAAAGGAAATAGAGACTATACACTTCGATACATGGCCATGAGTCACCCCTGTGACTGATGGAAAAATATTTTCAGAGGACTTTGTCTTTAATAAGCAACTGAGACCCTTTCAGTTGACAATTGATCTAGTTGGTTGACTGCTAGAACTTGCTTACTGCTATGGATCGGAGCACTTGTGTGTATTTCTGGTCTCTCTTGGAGGAGCTGGCTATGGAGTCTGTCAAGATGGAGTTCTTGCACTTCAGAACTTACCACTATAACATTGGGACCAACCTTGGGGAATTCCTGGAGCAAAGTCCAGTGACTCCTCAGGTCAAGACCTTCCAAGCGTTCTGCAGAACAGCCTCGGTTCTCTTCTCCTGGGAATGCCTACATCAACTCAGAGTTTCCCTTGCTTCTCTGCATGTGGGTGGGTGGATGCATGCATATTACATTGGTGGCCCACATTAATCTTGTCACTGACCAAGGACCTCAGGCATCTTTCCTCCTCTGTCATCTCCAGCAAATCAACCCGCAGCAGCTAACCAAAGGAGTTATTATTAGCCCCCCAAGTGCATGACCTTACACTCTGCACTATCAAATTTCATCACATTTATGATGCTTCAGTTCATGGCATCATCCAGTTTGTCCCATTGTCGTCAATAGTGTTTGCCCCCTTTCCTTTTCATATATCTCAGAGTTACTTTTTCATTTACAGTCCAGCCCTCCCAAGCCATGCAAAATGTGTGGGTGGGTGTCACTATCACTAGTTTCTGCTTAAAGTATTTTACACAGGGGTGGGCCGCATGGATCCTGTGGGCCATATGTGGCCCCCAAGATCCACTCAAACTGTGCTGTTGAAATTCAGTGGGAAACCGTGTAAAAACCCTGCTTGGTTTAAAGGGTTTCTTCCCCCCAGTATGCCACTGAATTTGAGAAGCATGGCAGGGGTAGAGCTAGAGTGTGTGTTCCAGGCAGAAACAGAAATGACCGACAGAAGTATAGGCCTACTACTGCTCTATCACAACTTTGAGGAAGCTTTCCTCTCTCTTGAGGTCATTGAATCAATCCAAGGACCATCTAGTCCAACCTTCTGCTATGCAGGAATCCTTTGCTAAAGCTTTGCTGAGAAGTGACCATCAAACTTCTGTTTAAAAACTTTCCATGAAGGAGAGTCCAACACCTATATTTTGATCACTGCTGCTGTGATTATCTTCTGTTGTTTCTGTATCCTGTTTTACATTTTCAGCAGTTTAACAACCAACATTTTGCAAGCTCCCTTACTGACAAGTTACCATATAGGTTTCAGAGTTTTCTACATGGTGGTAAGGGCAAGGGCACAGTGAATGCCAGCTTGGCTTATTTTACTGTTTTAACTATGATCAGTTAAACTTTTAAACACTGGCTGGTTGGCAACCAAGTGTGCATTTCCCTTGCACATGCATATGTCTTTACTCTCACAAGCTGTGCAAAGACTGTGCAGTGCCACCAAGCACACCCTGTATGGAATAACCTTGAACTGAATAGGGTTGTTCCACATTCAACAAAAGGGTCCAACTGCTCGTGTAGGGGAATGTACCCCTGAGTACGACACCAACAGGATCCTGACTTGAATGTCTTTTCTTTCAAAGGATACATTCCTAAATGTATATTATCCCAAAGCATGCATTTTACATTGCATGGTGGGACTTTTTTTCCCCAGCCAAAAACTGCGTGAAGAAATACGAACTCTGAAAGAGAGTTCTGTTCCCTTCTACACACTAACCTGGAAAATATAGATCGGGTCATTTGACCTCCGAGCTGGCAAAGACCGAACTCATCAAGTCTCTCCTAATTGTGGTCAGAAAGCAGCAAGGAAAGATTCGGTTATGGGGTGGAGCTGACTCTGTGTCATCCCAGGATCTTGTAAATCTGATTTTATTTGCCTATTTGTAAGAGTCCTGGGAGGAAACTATTAAAGGAACATGCTGGAGGCAGTTTGGAATATTGCGGCTGGCTATAGAGTTATGTGTGAGGCCTGCCTGTGGGTCCCTCTCTCTTGCCTTTTACAAGGTCCAACTGGGTCATAAGGTTAAAGCCAAAGGGATGTCTTGTCTGTTGTAGGGATTGTTTTAACAAAGTGTAAAGGATCAAAGTAATTAGCTAAGAGTGAAAAACCCCAAACTGTCAGAGAAGTAATCCAGCCCCTTGCCTGGACAGTGCAACTGCAGCCTGCCTGTCACAGCTGTAGTAATCCACAGCCCCAAGCGACACAAGGAGATGGCGAGCATGATGAGACAGAAGGAGGTGTTTTGACAACAGGGTGCACAAGGGAATCTCTGTAATCTCCAGGCACCAGTCAAGCCGAGTGCTAGGAACTTGACATGTTTCTATTGGGGGCTTCCAGAGTTTGATTCATCCAAATTGGCCTTCACATTTTAGAGTTCAAGGCTGGGATCTTACATCAGGGTTGTGTGGCATAAATCTCCCCATGCAGTTGCACATGGATCATGCTGTCCTGCACACATTTTCCAAGCAGTAGGTCCCATTCAAAACAATACAATCGCCTCCCAAGTAGTTATAGGTAGGATTTAGGCATTTGTTTTTACTGTATTCATTTTTACCCTGCCTTTGTCTCAATAATGGGATGCAGAGAGACATATAACTTATTAGAAAGAGTCTTGTCCACTTTGGAGGAAGGCAAAGACAAAACCCTTCTGAAGAAATCCTGCCAATAAAACCCTACGAACCAATAGCCAGTGAACCTGTTTCAACCCCAGGCAGTCCTTTGGCTGCAGCAAAGCTGTTTCTAAACAGCTTCCAACAGGAGCCCTATGCAGAGTATGTTACAGTACTCCAAACCAGATGTAATCAAAAGCTATGCCACTGGGTCCATTCTACTTTTTATTTTGGGGGGAAAAAGTATACAGAGCAATGTGGTGCATGTTTCAATTCCATCAGGCTTTTTCCCTTCTCCACATTAATAATGTTCATGTTGCATTGATAGAACACTGAGAGAGAGAGAGAGAGAAAGAGCGCAATCAGTCCTCATGTTATATATATGGTTATATCAAGTTTCCCACTGTGCTATTTTACCAGTATGCAGGAGCACAGGTAAAACTCTGGACCAAAAAGATTTTTTATATAAATTATATATATGGTTGCACTTTTTTTTTTTCCTCTTAGGCTTTTCTGCTTTCTGCAGGATAATTGATCTGCATCAACATGCCAGTAACAGAAAGCAGAGAAGGAGGCAAGAGAACTGAGAAAGTTGTAGGGAAACTCTCCAAAAGCCAGTAGCGACTCATATCTCAAGCTTTCCCGGAAGAGCACAGCTAGCCCAAGCTAGAGGAGACCCATCAAACTAGTTGTTGATGAGTGAGTCCATTTGTAGGTACATCCCGGTGGCCAACCTCCTTGCCACAAGGAGATGGAGTGCAATTTCCCAGACAAAGACCTCAATCCCACTGCAAGCCTTGACCAAAGGAGACCCATTGAATCAATAGAGTTTACTTGTGTGTTGACTCTCCATTCAATGATTGATTGATTGAATGGGCCTCCTGTAGGTGGGAGTAACCAACAGAATGCCAGCCAAAGAGCTATGCAGCCCTTGTGCAATGCTGCTTTATTTGTGAACTGAGACATTCCACAACTAAAGGTGCAACCCAATGAATGTAGATCATCTGGAAGCACAAAATTCCATGTGCAACCATGCACAATGCCCTCATCCAGGACAGAAACAAGGGAAGTTACTTTTTCTGTTGCTAATGGAGCTGAAATACCCCTCCAACTGAGAATTCTGCCCTCCCCGTGAAATTTTCCTTCAGTCTCTGGTTGCAGAGATATTGAAAATCATGCCTGGAACTCTTCTGATTGCTGCATTCATATTCGCTGAACCACTTCACCAATTCATTTTCTTTAAATGTCTCAACTCTCATTCTAAATACTTAACTGAGTTTCAAATTACTGCAATGCTAGAAGTTTGGAGGGAAAATTTCATGGGGAGGCAGAATCCATTGAGAGGGCAATGCCTTCATTTTGCCCACTACACTTCTAGCTGAGTGTCAGTGAATGTGCAAGAGTTTTGAATGATGCTGGTAACTCAAACAGAGAGTGCCCAGGGAAAGATGGGTTGCAGGTTGCACTCTCTGCCTTGAAGATCGAACATTTCAAAAATAGCGCACCTCACAGCAATCTGCTGCCTGTCCCTTTGGGATTCAGTGATGTTATGAAGTAAGAGAGCTCTCTGATATCCTCTGGGTCTGTGTTGCTCCTGGGTAAGAGCCAGCCCCTAGCTCTTGTATTCCTGTACTGAGCTTGTCACTGGTGCTGGTTCCAACATGAGGAAGTAACCAGGCCAGGGCTGCAGAGTGAAAATGGGAAGACTGGTTAGGAAGGAATCGAAAAATGCAAACCGGGGCAGAGACGCCATGTAGAGGTTAGCAAATGCAGTGAAGCTTGATTAATACTGTTTCATGCTCCCTCACTTTCTTGTGAGGTAAGAAATTCTACAAGCAGCCTCTTACAAGGTCAGTCTTCTTTGTGGAGGAAGTGTGAGAGACTTGTCATGTTTGGGTAATATCTGTTTATCCTGTAGATAAAAGTGGAACATAGGTAAGTGCTCAGGTGGATCAACTCTCCGCACCATGGATGCCATTCTGCTTCGAAAGCTGACAGTGTATCCTCCCCATCCTGATCATCTGGAAAAAAGTTTCTGTCTCCTTCCAAGCTGCATTGAAGCCCCGGACTCGCTCCAGCAGATTCAGTCTTCAATTGTTCTTCTTTTTGTGTGCTTTCAAGTTGTTTCCAACTTACAGCAACCCTAAGGCAAACCTATCACGGGGTTTTCTGGGGCTGAGAGTATGTGATATGCCTAAGGTCACCCAGTGGGTTTCCATGGCTGAGTGAGGAATCAAACCCTGGTCTCCAGGATCATAACTCACCTTTCAAACAACTACACCATGCTGCCTCTCCACTCTTCAATACAGATGTGAAATACGGTGCCTTGAAGAACGTTGGTGTGTTGCACAAGCAGAAGTTCCCCTTTAAATGCATTCAGATGTTTTTGCCTCTTTATGGAATGCCTGCATTCTGCTCAGTTTTGCAGAAATGGAGTTGTGCGTGGGGTGCTGTTCTGCATGCAGATATGCCTGCATGTGGGGATGAAGAAGTGCATTCAGTTGCATGCTGGGGCATGCATTCAGTTGCACATTGAGGCATGCATTTATTTGGGCACTGGAGACCTCCTCTGTGCCCCATCAGTCAGGCCAAAAAACTGTGGGGGATGCAGGCAAGGGCATTTTCTGCTATGGCACCCCAGTTATAGAACACCCTCCCCGTGAAGGCCAACTGGTGCCAATGTTGCTCCTGTTCTGTTGTCAAATGAAAATATGGTTGTTAGTCTTTGAAATCATTTTTAGTATTTATACTGTGTAAATTTGTCATATTAGTTTTATTGTACGCCACCCTGAGTTCTCTGGATCTCTGGAAATATTTTAATAAAAATGAATAAAACTTCATCATTCAACACAAGGGTTGCATAACACAATCAGTGCACAACTCCACATTAGGAGATTTATTCCACATTTAGTATCTTCTCATATATGTTCTGGAAGCTGTGGGCTCCAAAAGTAACTTGTCTAAGCTCCACTCTATAGATCATCATTGGGACTCTTGCTAGGGCACACAGTTCAGCAGACCCTCAAGAATACTCATCCCAGAGCCTCTCTTGATTTGGTCCCTGTCATAGCTTGGAGTGGTCAATGCAGACTTCTCTTACCTAACTACTTCTAGCCCTGAGTGCCTTCCATCCAACAGACCTTCTCAGGCAGTTTTCATGATTTGGATTTCAGGAGAACTTGAGAAGCTGCCAGCTGCAGATAAGGTGAAATTCTCGGCTCTGTGGCAAGGGTCAGGACGAAGCCTGTGTTCTGCCACTCTAGCGCCACTTCAGCTCTTAAAATAGACCTCAAGTGGGATGTAAGTGGTGCATAGACCTTGTCTTGAACCTCAGCAAGAGGCTGATTTCCATCCACTTGAAGCATCATTGGGAAGGTTGCCACGTCCTCCTCAACTTGAGACCTCTCCATTAGCTCAGCTTTATCACAGGAGAGTGTTGATTGTGGTAACAGCTTCTAATGCTGCCCCCATTTACCACCACGCCTCCCCCTTCAAGGCCAGAAGGCAGGCCTTACTTGTATATTTGTTGGTGGTTTGAAGACACGGTTGCCATGTGGATCCCATGCAACAAGATGCGCAAAGGAGGTCACTGTGATCTCTTTTGATACCAGCAATATGGTGCAGGGTTTCAAATTGTGCAACTGATTTGTCCTGGGCTGGGGGCATGCTTCAAACGAGACAGATGAGCTTTGGGTGAGAATAGAGCAGGGCTTAGAGAGTTCAATTTTAAAGGCAGTTTGTTGTGTAACTCATTACAAAGCTCCAAGAAGTAATTTATCACTTATGGCCAAGATCCAATAAGGCCATTGGCAGAGAATAAATCTCCATCCACACAACTACACAGTGGTTGATGAAGCTCTGAAGTACGATCATAGCCATAAGATTGCTCTTTACATTCTACATTACTTTTTTCATACTTGTCCTTTCTTTTTTGAAAAGAACCCCTCTGGGTGGATAAGTAAAAAGCCAAACAACTCCACTCAGAATGCCTCTAAAAATGCCCCAAATCTGCCCTTTAAAAGTAACATTTTAAAGGATCTAGAATACCTTACTCATTGCATAAACATATCCAAATGCTACCATACCTACTGGTTATTTTACTTTGGAAAATTTGCTGGCATTGTGTTAGTGAGTTATAATGGCATAAGTCTGACTGAGGCCATCATAACTCCCTTTTTTGGTCCTTGTGTAGGTCAGAATTCTATCCTGATCACAGAACAAACAAAATTCCCCAATGTCCAGCCTACAAGTCATACTGCCCCACCCCCCACCCCATGCAACCATTTCTCTGTTTTTGGAAAGTGAGACCATCAGACGGGATGGGTCCAGTTATCTTCCTGAAGCTGGATGCACTGTGACAGGCATCACCAGGAAGCTCCAGGGGTCCTCAGGACATCCCTGAAGATGATGTCATTGCAACGCGTCTAGCTAAAGGAAACTTAGCTGAATGTTACTTCCATTCTCCAGAGAGGAGAGAGAGAGAACATCCATGGGCTATTTGCTCATGGGCTATTTGTTCATTCCAGCGTTCTTTCAAATGGCTGCATTAGTTTTATTAACCATAAGGAGCCTCTGTCGTCTACAGCCTTAAATTAAGTTAGTTTCCAAGCAGGGAGGGAAATCACCTGCTCAAAAACAACTTTGGCTTTGAGCCGCTTGCCAGCTCCACTGCTCTCTAGAATGACTGAGTGCTTGGCGGATACTATTGATCAAGCAGCAGAGTCCCATCTGAGCACTCTCCATCCCTACCTCTTCGGTTCTTTCCCCCTTTCACTCGGCTACCTTATCTCTCTCCCCCATTTGCCTGCCCATGTGGGCTCTGCTGATGGGTGGAGCCCATGAGGTGTAGATCTTCCATCATCCACATCCACCCCAGTCATCCATCAAGTACCTCTCAATAAGCTAATAGCTCTAATGTGTGAAGATCGATTTCTCGGGTGAATACAAAGGGCCAATGATTTACACTCTATTTCCTATTGATGAGGCTCAATTGATTTCAAAAAGTACTAAAATATTTACAGGGGTGGTGGGAGAGAGGGTGGGAGGGTGTCACAGAGGGTGGGATCTCACAGGGGCTTTAAAATAAGACACACATGCCTTGATCTTTTCTCACTAAAATGATTGGAGTGCAAAAATAGGGAAACAAAGAACAAAAGAACAACAAGGACCAAAATCCATCTTATAATAATACCTTTACTGGGCACAGAATATAGTGTGCTAGCTTTCAAAGGTTCACAGGCTTCTTCAGAGATGAAGAGGCAGAGATGGTAAAATATGTATGTATGTATGTGTGTATGTATGTATATATATATATGGGCAATAAAACAATGGTCACGGCATCTACTAGGGATGGAAAGATTGTTAGACTATCTGGGACATTCTAACAGCATCCAGATCTTAAGCAGCAATGCCAGAACATTTTGTTTAAGTCGTATTCATCAGCAGACCAATCTAATTCATACTTCCTGGACTAAATAACCAAAGAGATTGTGTGTTTCTATGAATACTATCAGCTAAAAAAAAAATTCTTTTAAAGAATATACAGTATGAGCAGGTGGGCACAAAAATACATAAGTTGAGGGAAATTGTGCACGAAAGTATCATGGTCATGGGAAATTGCTTACAAAAGTTAATGCAAATTTTAGTCATTTTTTTCTTTAAAAAATCGCAGATTGTACAGAGGAAACTTCTACCTGCAGAAGTGGAAAACAGACACACACCTGAAAACAGGCAGGTAGATTCACTTTTTTCCTACAGTTGAATGTTTGAATCTCGACCTGTCTTTCCATTCTAACATGGGAGAATTTTGTGAATAAGCTAAACACTTCTAAATACCAACTGAATCAAATTTCCCCTACATTTGCATCCAACAAAAACACATATTCCCTGTGTGAAGAGGATATTGCTGAACCTGCCTGCCTTATAGGTAGTAAGGATGAGGAGCTTATCAAAAAAAGTGGAAACCTGAGATCAGAGGCAGGCTGCAGATACAAAATGCTGGATTTTCAGTAGTTTGGGGTTAGTTCAGAGATGTGCCCGCATTGCACTGAAGCTTCTGGCTATGTTCCCATAGCCAGATGTGAAATGATTACAGCAGTGCTGAGATCTCTGGAGGTCCTGATGGATCTCAAAGCTGTTGTCATCATTTCATGTTTGGCTATGGGAAGATGCTCCTGCAATCCTGCCCACTCCACATAAATCAGGGAATCAGCTTTGGGGAGCTGTGGAGGAAGTAAGAGAACACCAACTTCTGCAGCACTCAAAAAAGGACATATGTCTGTAAGGGAGACATGCATGATTATGTCACTAACTCTTATATGCCAGCTTATATCTGACAAATGAAGAATACAGAGAGAGACATTTCAAGGCAGTGCTCTCACCCTGAAATTCTTCCTCCTTTTCATTCTAAGGACAAGAGAAAAGCCTCCAGTCTCTGAGACTTCAGGCCATGCCCTGAGATCTGCAAACCCTAACCCCAGATGACATTCAGCGCGAGATGGTTTTGCATGCATATCGGTGATCTCTGATAGACCAATGTGTCTGGAACATTAGTGCTCACAGTCTGAAAGTGGTACCCTCTTCCTATGGCCTAAACAGACCTGGTAAAGTAGGCCTCAAGTTGTTTTTCAGCATCACTAAAGAAAACTGGGAAGACGATTGTACCAGCAGAACACACACAGCCTCTTGCTTTGCTAGGCGTTCAGTGAAGTGCTTTGTGCTGCAATTTACTCTTCCAGACCACGAGCCTCTGATAATCTTTAGCAAGATTCACACCAAAGGCTTTTTGGCAGTGAGAGGTAATATTAATTATTGTTACCATGATTGCTTTGCCTCCCTCCCTCTCCATGGTTTTGCAAGGTTTAATTAAGGAATGCCTGCAAAGTGCTTTGATCTCTTGAGTTGCAAGATGCCATAAAAGCGCAAAGGATGATGAGATGATAATGGCTGGGCATGGTATAAATAAATAAGGAAGGGAAAAACTTTGGTTTGAGAACCGGGATTGAACGGCCAGCTTGCTCCCACTCCCTTTCGACCTGCAAATGTACCAGAGAAAACGAGAGGCATAGAAATGGACTTTCAATCTTTGCGAGTCCTATTGACACTCACCTGATTAAAGGTTCCACTTACATCCCCACCGTTAGAGCCAGGGCTCGGAGCCATTCATAAAACTCATCGTGAAGGATTGGCTTTCACAAAGTTTGCCTTAATGATTCTGCACTCTATTGATCGGTGGGGGAAACTATAAAAATTGACACCAGAATAAACTTTGAAAGACTGCTCTCACTCAGCAGAACTGGGATCAATTGGAATCGACCTAGATGGTCAGGAAAGGGGAGGGGGAAGAGAGCTGGTCTCCATTAGCCAGTCCTGGCCCCAGTGAGCTATTTCTCTCCGCCTCTGCCATCCATTCCGAAGAACTCAGATTATCACCTGGGTTTTGCACTTGAGTGACAAGTGTATCGAACATTCACAAACTGAAAAGCTCTCTAAGAAATTTGGCTAGTACCACAGGATTTTTTTCATTTGGAATTTGCCAGATGTTTCAGAAATTCTGAAATGGGAAAACCTGGCAGAAAATGTCTCTTTTTGGTGAGCCCTGCCTTAGCCTGGGAGGATGACACGGATAGTCACACAACGTCCAGGGTAGAGAACTCATCTTGGACCTGTCTGGGCAGCTGTACAAGGCCACAGTTGCTTCCAAAATGGTAGCCACAATCTTGCATCAAGGTTGTAGCACATCTCTCTCGGCATTCTGAATTACTCATTGCCTGTTGCTGGATTGCACCAGTTTAGTCTATTTTGCTTTGGAAATGCTCTGGTATGGCGTGTGTTTGTAAGTTTTGTTCCCTTTCCACTCTAACAATAAAATATTTTGTCTCTTCTTTCCCCTTTCTCCCCATCTCTGGAATTTGCTAACTGTGTGTGTGTGTGTGTGTTTTCTCTTTTAAAAAAATTGTTCATGTCATCCAGAATTGTCTTGTGTGGTGTCCATGCCAATCAGCTATAGCATCTCAACGCTGCTTTAACTACAATGCTTCTATTCCACAGAATCTCGGGATCTGTAGTTTGCTGAGGCACTTAGAAATCGCTGCTAGAGAGCTCTACCAGGATTCTGCAGAACAGAACCACAACAGGAGAGGAAACTTCTGGGTGCATATTCCTAGACTGTGGAAGGTGAGGATGGGCCCTTCATTGTAGTCCTCCCATCGCCAGGCAAAGGCTTTCTGGTTCCAATAGGCTTTTGAAAAATTTTGAGAAATGCAGTTTTTTTAAAGAAAGGGACTTTCCAAGGGTGCTGTATTGTTTTTATACTTTTAATGGCACTGTTTGCTACCTTTATTCTACCTAGCAGAGTTGTTGTGAAGGTAAAAAGGTTGAACGGGGGGGGGGGGAAGCTTTTAAGTCATTCTGAGTTCCTCTGAGTGAGATTAAAATGTAATTTAAAAAAAGAACCACCTGTTTTTGATTCAGTTTTCTTAACACATCTTTTCTGTGTAAAATATGTATTAAGTAAGTAAGGTCCTGAAGTAAGCTGTGTGCAACTCTGATGTTAAACAAACCTGAAAATGCTTTTAAATGAAGTTGCTTAAAATATATGTAAGCTGAGTAAAAGCTGCCTCCTGTGCTGATACAGATAAACAAATAAAGCCAATAGTCGAATTGCTTACTGCACTAGGTAGACTGGCCAGATAGAGATTTATAGAGGTTGAAACACCAATTTGGCAAAAGGCATTCTACTGGCGTACAGCAACACACTCGTGCTTTGGGCAGAGAAATGTTCAAGGTGGGCAGGTTTTGTAGTTGGAAAAGGTGACACACTATGGGGAGGTAATGCATCATATCTCACTCTGAATACATATCACGTATTCCGTCAAGCTGCAGAAATAAAGGTCAAGAGGAACTTCCCATGAAGGGCTGTGAGCATGACACAATCCCAAAGAAGCTCCAAAAAGGTGTTTATCTTATCTAAGAGTGACTTGAAGAGAAAATGAAAACACCAGTCTGAGCCCCCCAACACGTATACTGACACATACTTCTGTTGCCAATGATAATGGATGCATTGTGAGCTAAACCTCGAGCAGTTAAAAGCAATGTTTATTATCAATCTGTCTCACATCAGCAAATTTATGCCCCCCTCTCGATCTAAAATATCCAAATACAGCAGAGATCAGAATGCCAGCACTCATACTCCTACACAAAGTCTACCTGCGCTGGTTACCTTTGGGTATGATTGTTGGGGGATGGAGGTCCTAGGCAGTAATGGCATGTTGGTTATGGAGACAGCCAGAGCCCTTTTTCTCTTTTATTGCCACCCTCCACACACACTCTTTTCTCTCCATCTTCCACTTGTTCTGTACTGAATGAGAGATTTAACCTGGTCCTGATGCAAAGTCCCTTGATCTGGAGACCCCTACACTGGGACACTCAGAGAAAACAGAACCCAATGAGAGCACCATAAGCCAAGTTCACAAAGGATAATGGTCCTCTCTATATCCAGAGCTTCACACTACCCATCATAGATATCAAGGAAGGAAAGAACTAAGAGGTGGCAGAGTGCTAGGCCCAGGCTAATGTTCCACAGCTTGAAGGTTCTCTACTCTTGAGGCTAGGTGCAGTAGAAAATGTCAGCCAAGAGGAATTTCAAAAGCTTCATTCAGTTAAACTCCAGACGAGCTATCCATGGTTCTGTAACTCCAGCTCAACTCTACTCAACCAACTAATGGGTTAAAGGAAAGGTAGAATCCTGCTGTTGTCTTGCACACGGGTAAGTTTCTCTATCTAAACCATTGGACATTTGGTGTGATATGGAATCTCCAGATTCAGTTCAAGGTTGTGGAAGTGGAGTTGCACATGTGGTGTTTTGCACATAGTTGCACATTGTGCATGGACATGCCTGCACATTGTGCATGGACATGCCTGCACATTGAACATGGACACACATGCGCATTGCATGTGCAGATGGCCATGTGCATTTTCATCCATCTATCCACTGCCGTGCATCATCCCCCCCCCACAAATATGTTCATGTTTTAATCAGACAACTCCATTGCAATGTTCAGAGAAGCATAAATTTTGAGAAACGTCTATGGTTTGGTTCTCCCATCGGTTCAAAATGGGAAATTAAGTACATCCTGATTAAAATGGAAACCAGATAGATTTCCCCCCCCATCCCTAGTTCAAAAGGAGGACACAGTTTGCTGCCATCGGTCATTCTTTTTCTCTCTCTCTCTCTCTCCCCTTTTTTTGGACAAAATGGAGAAATCAGAACTTCTTTCCTCATTCCCTTTCTACTGGAAGAGCACACTTGCTCACCCTCCCTTTTCCATCCCTCCAGACCTACTTCATAAACATTAGCTTTCAAGCCGCTCTCCCCCAGAGGACATATCATAAACATCATGTTAAATATTTAGAGCAGGAAACCACCTCACTTCTCTGGATACATAAAAGCTGTCTTGGGAGGGTGCATTTTCTCGTTCTTATTTTTGGTTTCCTTATCTTGTTCCATGACTGTCAGTCTCTTTGCACAGTGGTTGTTAAACAGATAACCATTGTGGGTGTTGGTGAAGCCACTGGAGGGGACGGGGGGGCTGCTGTCTCAAAGCATCTGTTCTCCTAGGGATTCGGCATGCCAGATATGGAAATGCAGCTCAGCTTGAGGGGCTGAGTACACAGATTATGATGAGCAATGTAGGAGACAGCCTTCCACAGAGTCAGACCATTGGTCTGTCTGGCCCAATGTTGTCTCCTGTGACTGAGTAGCCATCACCAGGATCTCTTTCTTAGTATTGCTACTTGAGATCTGTTGACTGGAGAACTGTAAGAAGGAACTCAAGACTCCATGCCTATATGGAACTTCCTCTACCAGCCAGCCATGGGTCCTTTCCCAATGATTAGTTTAGTATTATAGAAGCATAGAGTTGAAAGGGGCCCCATAGGCCATTGAGTCCAACTCCCACAACTCAATGCAGGAAATCCAGCTAGAGCATCCCAAGCAGGCAGCTACCTACCCTCTTTCTGAAGATATCTAGAGGAGAAAGAGACCCCACGCCCTTTCTGCGTAATTGGTTCCACTGTCAAACAGCTTCTTGTTGCCAAGAAATAGCTGCCTGAGTGTGTTAGGGGCTGAGATTATCTCTAAATTATATCCTAGAGGAACAGTGAGGGCATCTGCAAAATGGGATCAAATCAACACAAGTGCAGCTATATGTACCTAATATTGAGTAAGAAGCCATATGAGACTGGCATATAGCAAAAAGACATTCCTTGGACCACATCCCACAGTGAAATGACTGCAGATGGCCCAAACCACAGACCATTGAGGTGATGGACTCTCTATCTTTGGATGTCTTTAAACAAAGGTTGGGCGGAGACCTTTTGATGTGTCTTCCTGCATGGCAGCAGTTTGGACTAGATGACCCTTGTGGTCTCTTCCATCTCTAAGGTTCTATTGTTCTAGTTGCTTAGCTAGCAACATTTCTTTGTCTGTAACCTGAGAGAGCCACTATTCTCTAAATGATCCTTTGAGATCATTCAGTCCAACTGCTTCTTCAGTGTAGAATCTCCTGTTTCTCCAATTGATAGTCATGCAGCTTCTGTATTCATGCAACAGTGACAAACAGCACACCGTCTTCCAAGGCAGTGTGTCCCACTATTGACCCTTGTCCTTAGGACAGTTCTCTTAATGTTTAGGAGTTATCTCCTTGCTTACATTTCCATATGTTAGTTCAAACTCATGCCCTCTAGAGCAACAGCAAAAATGCTTGCTTGGTCTTCCTCGTGGCATCCCTTCAGACATTTGAAGACAGCTAGCATCTCCCTTAATCCTCTCTTCTGGGGGCAAAACATATCCAGCTCTGTCAAACATTCCCTTACAGCATTTGGTTTCCAGAACCCACACTGTATGGGTGAACTTTTCTAGACATTCTGCAGTTGCCAGTGTCCTTCTAAATCCCCCAACTCATTAGACTTTTCATATAAGAAAGGTTTTCTGGTTTTGGGTTGCTCTTTCCTGTACCTTCCTCAGTTCTGTGGTGTCTTTGAGGTGAAATTAATCATCTTGGGAAAGACTGAAAATTTTCCACTCGCTCTTCCAAGGAAGTGGTACCACTTTACAACCTGAAGATTATGGAGGGCCATATTGGTCAGGGAAGTTTATGGGTTAGTTAGTGAGTTGGTTTTTGACCCTTTGAAAGTCAGCTTTGAACCTCAGCATTGACTTTTCAAGCATCAGAAGCCAGTGGTATGGAGCAACCATGTGCTGAGTTTTGAAAAGTCCTATTCCCCACAGTAAGCAAACTCCTGCAAACATTAACATGCTCCCTGAAACAGCCCAAGCCAGTCAATTAAGTGATGATAAAGCATCTACTGAGTCCCCACAGAAGCCAAAAATTAAAAGGGAGTCTTCTCAATGGATGGCCACTCCACTCTAGAGACTCCCCCAATCTCGGCAGAATTTACCAAATGGCTTTCAAGAATGTGGCCAGATATAGCTTGAGCAGTTTTGGCCTGAGCTCTAGGAAACTCTTCAATTATACATGGGCACAAATAAACAGCCAGTGATTTGCTGGGAATTATGAGATATAAATAATTGAGCAGGAGGGAGCTGGATCCAAAGGTGCCCTGCTCTCCTGCCGATTGGCCTTAATGCATTTTCTTGATGCAACTCCCTACTTGCCTGCACAATACCATCGGGAGAAGGAAGATAATAACCCTTTAAGAAGATGCTGACCGGTGAGCACATAGCGCTATGTATACATAAATATCCATCTTGTTTCCCTTGGTAGCTATGAAACAGGCTGGAGGAGAGAGCTGTTTTCCCGGGACACCCATCCAACAAGAACTTCCTTAGATCAGCCGTGGTGACTAGGCATGGGAGAATGTTTGGGGTCAGTTTCTTTTAATTAAGAATTGATTACATCCACAAATTTCTTTGTATTTGGGATGGAAAGAGCTTAAGAGGCTTTTTTTAAAAAATTGAATATGTCAGGAACTCAGGACTGAGAGATGTGTCACTCTAGGTGGAAGGCTTTGAGCACTTCACTCTTGAAGATCAGGTTTTGATTCTCTGTGTTTGTGAGGCTGAATTATTGTTGGATCCTTTTCTTCCTCTGAAGGACTCCTCATCTTCACCATCTATATGGCAGACAAGTACCAGATGACCCTCCCCATACTAAGAAGTGCTCTACCGGTTGAACTTCATGGGTGCAAGGTGGGGGGAGAAGTTTGTTTCAGCTCCTTTTTGAATCCTTTACAAAATTTCCAAATGCCCTCATATTCAGAATGGAAGGGAATTGGGGCTCGAAAATTTGGACACCAGACAAAGAGCAGCTAACCTATTCATCTTTTCCCTAACGAGGTCAGGTGACACCCGCCATCTTTGTTGCAATGTTACAAAATATTTCATTCCATGATAAATCAAGGGCAAGATATCTCTCTACAGAAGAGATAATGGCCCTTTCCGCACGTTACCTGCTTGCGGAGGTGGGGGGTGCCGTTCACGCAAGCAGCCCCTTGCACAAGGCACCCGCATCGCTCCTCCGTTCTCCCGCAGCTGGGTTGCCAGTCGCGTGGCTGTCACGCGAACGCCCTGCCCCTTCCTTCCGCAGTGCAGCCTGGGAGCTGTAGGCTGTGCTGGGGGAGGAAGCGCGACCAGCCCAACTCACCCAACGCACCACACAGCAGGTAAGTGTGTGCGGGCCCTGGGAGCATTGTGCAACTGCACACCATTTTCGGTTTAAAGCTGAAAATAAAAAGGTGCGCGTCTGCTCTGCATCTGGCTCTTGAGCATCGTGTAAATGGGAGTGCGTCATATGGACCGCCGCTCCCATCTATGTGATGCTCAAGGGACCCTCTCGCAACAGAAACTGCGTGCAAAAAGGGCCAATGACAGGGCCAGAAAGCAGTCTGGAGCAAGCCAGGAGGCAGGAACTGGGAGTCAATAACAAAAGAAGCCATCAGAATCAGAGGGGAAAACCAAAGGCAAAATCAGGGAAAATCAGGAATCAGGTCCAAAGAGCAAGTCAAGATACAACAAATCAAGGGAGCAGCTACATCCGTTTGCCCCCTCAGTGTGAATGCTATCCTACCTTATGAAATTTTCCCTCAATTCCCAAATCTGAATGGTTGAGTGGGGAATCAAACCTTGGTTTCCAGAGTCATAGTCCAATGCTCAAAGTACTACACCACGCTGGCTCTCCCTAGTCTCTTATGCCCCTTACACCTCCTTTGTTTTTAGCTTTCCTGTTCAGGGAGGCTTTTATCGATGTGTGCTGACGCTCCTGGAGTGCTGTTAGGCTGAAGTAGTGTCTCATCAATCAGGCCAGCGATCAAATGGCAAACCTGGTAGGACCTTTTCTCTCTCTATTCATGAGCTACCATCCTGTTGCAAAATTATTTCCATGTCATAAAAACTACATCCTGAAATAATAATAATAGTCTGCACATTTACTTAGAAGTAAAATCTCTTGAATCCAATCAGTATTACTTCTTCTTTTTTAATCATATTTATTAATTTAATACAAGCAAACTAATTCACAATAGGAAAAAAGAAAAAGAAAAAAGAAAAATATTATACATAGATAATCTAACTGTATACCTAAAGGTAAAACTAAGCTCAAATAAACTAAAACTAAAACTAAAACACTATACTAAAACATACAATGGGTATGCTTTCTGAGCAAATATGGCTAGGAGTGCACTAACAATGCACAAACTCTCATTATCACCAAATTTTTTTGTCCAGTTTCATATCAGTGCTGTTTTCAAGAGCAACTGAGAGCTTTGCTTGGCCCAGAAATTTCTGTCACATCTTCCTGCCAAAGAGAGTCTGCTTGTGTTTGTGTGTGTTTATACCGACAAACAGAAACAAAAAATAAAAACGGATCGGGCGGCCACAAGAACCAGACAAAAAAACCCCCCACAAATTCCTCTTGGTCTAATGAGGTGGCTGGAGGAAGGAAGAAACTTGGAGCTGGCAGTGTCTGTGAGGCCAGCATCAAGGGCAGGATGGGTTGATGAAGTCTGAGTAGATGCCACAGCTCGTAGCTTTTAAGTTCCAAGTAAACAGTGCAAAGGGACATGGAACCCGGGCAACGTATGCAGATTTTGCTCCATTACATAGCCGAGCTGTTTTCTCTCTTTTCACTCCCAGCTATGGGAGACGCCAAAGCTGTTAAATATCAAGTGCGCACAATGGGAATCCTATAAGCTGAGGGAATGGCCCAGATTCAAGGATCTGTCCAGAGGAATGAGAGAGAAGGAAGCTGTGTGTGTGGAGGAGGTGGCTGAGGAGAAGAGAGAGAGAGAGAGAGAAAGAGAGAGAGAGCACACAGAGCCGTCTTTTCTTGTCACCAGCTCTCCTTCAGTTTCCCCCATCTCTCTCTCCCTTCCTCCCTCCATTTGCCTCATCTCTCTTTTTCTATCTTTCTGTAGCCTCCAAATACCCTGTCTTTTGAAAGAGGACCTCCTCTAAAAACTCTTCCATTTTTTTGAACAATTTTGTATGATATCTCTTCATTCATTTCTCAGGACCAAATTACATTGCAAGGCTGGCCTTACCATTTGATAGAAGACAGCAGTTGAAGGGCCAGATTCCAGTGGGTCCATTGGTGCACCTGCTCCAGGCCCCTGACTGGCCAGAAGCCCAGAGCTGAAGGAAATGGTGGAACTTCCTTCCCATTCTACTCCAGTCACTTCCTGAACCTTTTGGATGGCTAGTTGGGGTATATCAGTGAGCCATGATCTAAGCAGAGCAGTGCCTTATTCCATCACTGTGGGATCAGGTGGTTCTCCAGCTCAAATCAGGGGCTGCTGTTGAGGGAGATGTCTGGACTTTTTCCTCAGGTGGCAAAAGATCTTGGGCCAGCCTTGGCTGCAGGTTATGATAAAAATGTGGGGTTATTTTTACAAAAAGAAAAATCCAACTTTAATATCCTTTTTTGTTGGGTGCCTTCAAGAATTTTCCAACTTACGGCAGCCTTAAGGTGAACCTATCATGGGGTTTTCTTGGCAAGATTTATTCAGAAGGAGTTGGGGCATTCTTAATTGGGAGCCAAGAAGGAGTGGGAATCTTCAGGACATTGCAACAAGTTCTACAGCATGGGAGGGAGGGAGGGAGGGAGGGAACAGAAAGGTGAAAGCCATGAGTCCAACAGCAAGCTATTAGCATACTTCTTGGGGATGTAGGGAATTGAACTTGTGACCTTCTACAAGGCAGTCCTTTGCCCTGTTCCAAGATAATACCCTTCTCATTAATAAAGGGGAGAGGAACAAGTGGTCCTTCATATGTTGTTAGCCCCATCAACTCTCATCAGGCCTTGCCAAGCATAGCCAAGGAGGAGATATGATGTTGCCATCCAGCGACATGACTCATTCATACTTGAGCAGTTTAGAGTAATTGGGATAAATATCTTTGCCTTATTTATCCTCAGATGGAAGGACAAACTGCCACCGTAGCATGCTCCCTGCTCAAGGAGAAAGCAAAGAGCTCTAGGTAATATTCTCCCTAACTTCATACTTTGAGAAAACAGTCAGGAACAAAAGAGGGGCCACAAAGTCATCATTGCCCATTCTGCTGATAGCCCTGGAAATGGAGTTGCGATTCAAACTTGCCTTGTCTTTGCAAACTGCAAAGATCTCCTGTCCAGTAGTGTACTTTATGTATATGCAAATACAGGTATTCCAATTTTAAAAAAAAAAAAAATCCAAACCATGAAATACTTCTGGTCCCAAGCCTTTCTGATAAGGGATGCTCAAATTGTACTTTTTGTACTGTTACCAGCTTTAGTTGGATGGTGGTGGTGGTGACAACAATGATTGTTTTATGCAACATACTGAACTTTGATTGTTTTGTAAGAACTTCCGTACAAGCAGTCAAAATTAATAGCAACCTGCCTGCCAATGTTGAGCCCCTCCCCCATGTTAGAAAGAGACCCGATGTCCCTGCCTGTCATGTTTGTTCCCTGTGAAAGCAACTCATCTGCAGGTACCATTTAATGAAACTCTGACACCATTTTCTCCCCAATCCCAGAAGCTGGAGGCCTTCTGGGCCGTTATCCACCTCCAACAAGATGATGATTAGCATGCACATGCAAAGATACACACGCAGAGGGAAAGCAGAGAATGAGCAAGTGTCACAAGGGACCCAAAATGGGTGGCCGGGAGCGACAAGCGCCTCTTCCTCTCCCCTCCTCTCTGATCAGCGCTTGCATGTTTGTGCTTCTGGCTCGGAGGCATCCCTCACCCCTGCGTTCCCTTCCTGCCAACACTGCGGAGCATGATAATGAAGGCTGGTAGTCTGGCCACCAAGCAGGCCCATCATCACAATCAGGCACTGTGAGCAAAAAAACACCCGCCGGGTTCATCAAGCTCTCCCAAGCCTGGCCAGCTTCATACACACCGAGATGCCAATCTTGTCTCTCTGCTTCTCCCTCCCCCTTTGGCAGCTCAGCCGCCCTTCCCTCCTGTAAAGCTCCTCTTCCCCTTCCACTCCCTCTCAGCACACGAGTGCCACAGGAATGCCGTGCTAGGCCACATCGGAGCGTCCATTTTTGAACCATTCTGATAGGAAATGCCCAGCAGGCTGAGTCTTTCCTCGAAAAGCAAGGGAAGGTCGGAAGGCATATGGTTGCTGTCCTCTGTGCTCTGGGTGACAGGGGCAGCACAGCTACCTCCTTCCCAGCAAACAAAATGACTGTGCATCTCACTCCAGGGAAGTTGGAGATCTACAGGGCAAAGCCAGCAGTGGAACATCCTCTCTGACCCTGTGACACACACTGGGGCAGATGCCACAGCCGGCTGCCTGCCTGTCAGAGCCTCCCTGTTTTCTTGCCTTCAGTCTGGGAAAAACAAACAAACAAACAAACATCTTACAGACGTATAGAATCATAGAATCTGGTTGCATGGGCCATTCAGTCCAAACCCCTGCTCAGTGCAGTGTTGTCCTCCAGGTGTTTTGGACTTCAATTCCCAGAATTCCTGATTATTGACCAAGCTGGCTAAGGCTTCTGGGAGCTAAAGTCCAAAACACCAGGCCAACCAAAGTTTGGGAACTATGGAGCTAAAGCATCTCCAACAGGTAGTCGCCCAGCCTCTTTTTGAAGACATCCAGAAAAGGAGACCCCACCACCTCTGGGCAAATGGTTCCACTGCCAAACTGCTCAGACTGTCAAGAAGTTCCTTCTAATGTTCAATAGAAATCTACTCTCCCATAACTTAAAAAACCATTAGGCCTGGTCCTGCTATCTGGGACAGCTTACTCTACTGCTTTGCTGCCATGCTACTTCATGTTTCTGCTCCAAGCCAACTGAGGAGCCAACAGGCTTCAACCAAGGCCGTGCACAGAACTCTGGGCTACAACCAGATTTTGGGGGTATGGAGACTGAAGCAGCCATTAACTTCACATTAACCATGTATTCTCTTTATCCCCCTATTTTTTTACTGAATCTGCAGTTGCATCAGGAAAGATGCACATTGGCTTGCAATGCTCATTGGTGTGAAATGCACATCAGTGTGTGGTGCACAGTGATGCCCAATATGCATTGCCCCATAGACAAACACAGACCGATGATGCCACCCACTGAGACCTCAACAGATTGGGGCGTTGCAGGGATGTTCCACTTGCAGAACTCAGATGTTACACCAGGCGGTGTTGGCCTTGGCCTGTTTTTATTCCCTTTGATAGCATTTGTCTGGGAGAACATATTAGCAAATCCTATTGCTAGCCTCAGTGTGGTCTGAAGAAATCCTTCCCTTTCTCCACCATGACTGTCTTCTTGTTCAGCTCCATTGGATGACCCCACTGGCTTCTTGTATGGTGAGAGAGAGAGGAAAATCTTCATCCAGCTGAACTGAAAAATAGGCCTAATTAATTATCAGCCATTTAAAAAGTCACCCAGCATTTCTCCCGCATAGTGATTTTTATATGCTGTCTGCACATTGTTAAAGACACCCTCCTTCATTTTATCAGCAACATTCTGTGCTGAAGTGACACTTCTGCTCTTTTGGACACGAAGGTCTCTTTCACACAACACCATCATAACCCTGTGTTCCCACTTTAACTGCCATGGCGCCATCCTATGAAATCCTGGGATTTATAGTTTGGCAAGGCACTAGAGCTCCCTGGCTGAGAATTATAAACATTCACTCATTCATTCATTCATTCATTCATGCATGCATGCATGCATTCATTTGTTCAATGCCCCATCTTTCTCCTGCCCAAGGTGACTACCCCACAGAACTACCAATCCCAGGATTCCATAGGATGGACCTATGAGAGTTAAAATGACTCTCAAAACTTTACTCTTTTCAAAGGAAGCAAAATGGGGTTAGTGGTGGAACTCTGCATCGCATGAGGATGCAGGATCCATGCAACAGTACATCCCCTTGCAAGAGCTGTCCAGCTGCCTGGTCTTCTGGCTTCTGCAACAGTAGCCCATATTTTTCACTTGGCCAAGTGGGAAGGTTCATCCTAATATGTTTCTTGGATTTCTCCCTTCCCTCCCCGCAGCACCTTTCTTGTCTTTTCCAGAAGCCCAGGAGGGGTTGGTACCACTAGGGTGATACAAAACACAAGGAAACCCCTAACATTGCTCGGTGCAAATGACCTTTACTTGGCTTCCTGTTTGCTTGCTGTGCTCTTGTCTGCCAGCCCCTGGCCTTGGAAAACCTGGGGCTACATTTTAACTCATATCCCCTTATCTGCTTGACTGACTGTCAGCATGGCACATCTCCCTGTTTGTGATGAAGGGTCTAATTAGTCCCTGTATTTTCACCCATTTTTTCCCTATTACCACCTCTTTCTTTTGTCTCCCCAACCCTCTCCTTGCCTGCTTATACACACATGGACACATACATGCACACACCCCTAACTCCATCCAAAGGACCATTATTTCTATATTGGAGATAAAGATTATATTAAATGGGCATAAGATGAAAAGCTAGAATTCAACTTCCAAAAATGAAAGCTCCAGTTCCCATATCCCTCAGCCAGCACAGCTTAGCCTAAGTGATGACGGGGTTGTTGTCCCACAACATGTTGAAAACCACAGATCTATCAACTCTGAATGAGAAGCAATTTAGATCTGATGATCCAACAGAGCTCTTCTTATGATCTGTTTATTGCTTTCTGTACCAATTATGACAATTCCATGCTCTTCTTTAAGAGAGAGGAGGAAGGAGGGCCTTTCATTTTCTAGTCACATAGCAGTCACAGGTCTAGTCTGAGCTTTGGATAAGAACTTTTACACATTTCACAGGTTTAAACACAGCCCAGGACTAAATCCATTCAAGAGCTGCTACCTAGAAAGTGAGGTTTTCAGGTAGCTCAAAGATGTGCAGGTCTCCACATCATGTAGATATGAATATGCTTTCTTCCACATTATTTTTTTTTTAAAAAATCTCCATTTCTAACCATCTCATTCATAAAGTAATTAGCAAGCTGAGTTTTTCTTTTATTACTTTTTAAAAAATGAGCTGTCAGCATCTGCACTGGCCAAATGCAATAGTATTCTTGCTGAAAGAGTGTTGCACCTGCCTACTATACAGGTGTTAAAGATAAAGAGCATCTCTGGAAAGAAAAAAAGATAAACTAATATTGCTGGGCATCATAGGATTTAAAGCCAAAATGTTAAGAATGAACCACTTAGAGCCCTGGATCTGGATGGAAGAATCTATCAGTTTGCTTTCTCCTACCTACCAAGCTTTTTTTCTCTCAGTCTAGAGTTCTTTTGCTCCTATTTATGAAGGTATGTGGAAATGCTGGTAAATATTCATTTAGAAAAAATGTCCTGAACAGAAATCTCATTTATATCTTTGTGTGCTATATAGAACATGCTGGAGCTGGGATGTGCAGGCCTATTTGGGAGGGAACCTCTGGGGTTCCCCTAAAATTGGGGAAGGGGCTTTGATTTCTGAGTTTGAAACCAAAGGCAGCATGTTAGGAGGTGGTAATGTTCAGGTGTGAACCAGAGAGAACTTTAGAACTACATCAAAGAACTCAGGAAATAGAAAAGTTCAGGTCAGTTTAATAGCAAAGGAGAAGTCAGACCGGCTCTGCCATTAGCAGGTAAAAGCCATTAGCTCTAAATGGGAGTGGTGCTTTCGCATCAGTGGGAAACAAGAGAGAAAGGAGGAGGGATAGATTAATGGAGGAGGAAAGAGAGAACAATGTATAAAGAAGATGAGTGGGGGAGGAGAAAAGTATAGGAAAAGAGAAGAAATGTCATTACAACTTCTCCTGAGCTTTACAGAAGAAAGGTATGATACTGTTAGGGAAATAGCAGGGAATTGTTCAGAAAGTACAATGGGTGCCCATTTAAAGGAAGTTAAGGTGTATTAATCCACATAACATAATTCTGAGGGTGTTCATGAACCAAAATACCACTGTGGATGAAAGCAAGGAACCAGTCACAAGTAAAGAGGAGAAACTGCACGTTCATAGGAGAAGGCTGGGTCAGAGATTGTCCTACAAACATAGTCGGTCAACAAGTAAACATGTCCTGTGTACATCTGAAGTTTTCTCTCACACCAAAGGCAGACAGCCTGCTAGACAACTGCCTCCAGAACGCCAGAGTGTTGTTAGATTTTTGTTTTTAATTGAGAGTTGCTCCATCTTGCTCCCTTTAAACTGGCAGACTTAACAGTCCCGTGGGCCATTGTTTGGCAGTTCAATATCCCATGCCAAGTTTAAACTCCCCAGAACAGACTTGAAGCTTGGAACATTACTTTTAAAAGTAATTCATCATCTCTGTTAAGTTATATTGCAAAAGGAATGGCATTGTCTCTGGATAAATCTTGCCAAGAAAACCCCACGGTAGGTTTCCCTTAGGGTCACCACAGGTTGGAATTGACTTGAAGGCACAGAATAACAGCACAAACCAGAAACAGAAGGGAATCACCCCACCACAGAAAGATAGTGCCAAGGTGGAGAGTTCTATGGATAGCGTGGACTGCCGAAAGGACAAACAAATGGGTCCAAGAGCAAATCAAGTCTGAACTTTCCCTAGAAACCAAGATGATGAAACTGAGGCTGTCCTACTTTGGACATATCACAAGCCAATGTTGTCTCCTTGGAAAAAATGACAAGTGGAGGAATTCAATCAAAGACGTTTGCAAAACCTGAGCAGGGCTGTTGATGGACTCTCCTTCCCTCTTTCATAAGCCTGCCATCAGCCAAAGCCAAATAACACCAGTCAACAAATCCCCCAAATGTCACCTCTCCATTCTGCCCACCTGGCCACCCATCCCTTTTCTTCCTTCTGACACCGAGGTGGCATTATGACCGGGCCATTTGCTCCTCCCTGCCTCATTTAAATATTCAGTGAGCCGCCGCACAGATTAACATTTTCCTCCAGTGGAGAGCTGAATATTTGCCCACAAACGCCCTGCTAATGAGCACAGACAAGTGCTGGTAAGTGGCAGGAAGCATTAAGCCTCCAGTCCATCAAAAGGAGGCGGCCGGGCCCTTCAGGGCACCCGCGGGGACCCATCTGACTTAAATTCCAAACGGGTGGCGTTCAGATGGCCCTTTCCCTGCCTCTCGCCCCCTCTCCCCGCAAAAGCCCTCCTCTCTGCCACCCCACCCCCGCGTCCTCTCCAACATCCCCCTTCTCCTCTCCACGGTTTGACCCACTTGGGGGCATTGGATGGGGGGGAAGCCAACCACTGGTACTGAGAAACCTGCCAACTGCTTTAGACTTTGGAACCAAGGTTCCTGCTCTTGTCAGCTGGGCACAAGAGGGAGGGAAGCGCGCGGAGGCGGCGGGGGAAGGAGAGAGAAGGGTGCCCGGTTTTGCAAGCCGAGATCGCCGCGTTGCGCATTTGCGCGTCGCCGGCAAAGCCCCAGCAAGGTCGCAGCCAAGCAAGGGCGGTCGGCCGGCGCTGCTGGCGAGGGGGAGAGCGCAGGGAGGGAGGGAGGGAGCCAAGCGCGCCAGGGCTGCAAAAGCGCAGCGCTGAAGCCCTTTAAACGCCTTGCACGGAGCGCGGGCGCGCCAGGGCCCCCGACGGCTGCGGTGCGCTGACAGCGAGGTGCTGAAGTTACACTTTTAAGACCCGTCACTCATCATTAAGGCGGCCGCTCCGCACTGGCAGGACCCGAGGGCCTCGGGCGGCGTCGGGGCGGGCGGCACGGGGGAGGGCAGGTGCAAGGGCCGGGCGGGGAGGGGAGGAGAGGAGGGGAAAGGAGAGGAAGGCCGGCGCGACGGGCGAGTTGGCCTGCGCTGGGGTGGCAAGCTAGCCGGGAGAGGTGGAGAGGCGGAAGGGCGGCGGGAGCCAAAAGCAGCGCCACCCCGGCGAAGGCGAGAGAGGGTGGAACCAGAGCATGTGCAGAGTGCAGAGTGCCTCCGGGGAGGTGACCCAGGGCAGCGGGGAGGGGCTTCCCACGTTGCCCCGTGGGCTTGCCACGGCGAACACTGGAGAGGGCTCCTTGAGCTGGAATGGCTGCGCAGGAGAGGGAATTTGGGCAGGTGCTGCGTGTCCGGCCCCAAGGCAACAAGCAGCGTCTGCCGGGGTTCCTGCTGCCTCGCAACGGTTAAAAGGATGGGAGCCCTTGCTCGTTTTCAGCCTGGCAACCCTACGGGGGACCTGGAACCCTGGAGCTGTTTATAAGGTTGCGGCGGGGCGAGAGAAGCTCTGCAAAGGCAGGCAGGCAGGTCGCTCGTGGTTTGGCCCAGTCTTGCCTTTGAACTTTTTCTTGTTTGGGTATTTTTAGATACATGCATAGGTACGGACGTACCTACATGCAGGGGAAGGGCAAATTACTTTTCCCCAGCCATTATCCCTGAAATCAGATTCAGTGGGTCTCCTTTTAGTTGGGACCAACATTAGGATGCAGGCGTGCAGCTCATTCCTTGCTAAATAAAGTTACCACCTTTTTTCCGAATGGCTGGGCTCCTGGGTCTTTGAAAGCAACCTATTCCATTGGAGTAAACAGGAAAGGCACACGAGCTAAATGACTGTCTCCTGGGATAGTGCTGAAGGCCATGAAGCCAAAGCGGTGCAAGCGAATAAAAATAAAAAGCTGGCAACCCTGCCATGAAGGGTGAGATGGGTGGCCCTGTGCATCTGTTCCAGCTTTTTATTTCAGACTTGAAAAGAGCTCTCTCTGGTGCTGAACCTGTTTTGAGGCTAACTTCAGCACCTTGGATAGAGCCTTTAAACTTCAAACTAAAATGTAGGGTGGATGCATCACTCCATCACCAGCAGTTGCCCCTGACTGTGTGCGGTGTTGAATCCACCACTTGGATTGAATTTTTTAGGGTCTTCTGAAAGGCTCTTCATCTTTAACACTTCTCTGGCAGGTGCCCGCAACATGGTTCTCCCTATGCTTGGAATAGCTGTATTTGGTGCAAATAGTTTTCCTGTTCAAATTACCAAAATCCACAAACTACTTCCTATTCAGGACAGACAGGCTTAAAAGTCTGAAGGTGGGAAGAAGTGAAACTGACAGCTTTATCCATCCAATTCAACTGGAACTTCAGAATCCCCAGATGTTAAATCTCTATGGAGGGTTCACATGCATGTTGTCTTTACTGCAGCAATGGACAAAAGTATATTGGAGGTACTGCAGTGCTGGAGAACATTTGGCATTTGAGAGGAGGTTTGGATTGCAACTCCCATTATCCCCCACCATGGGCTATGCTGACTAGGAAAGATGAGAGTTGCAGCCCATCAACATCTGAAGGTCTATATGTTTCTTATGGCTGAAAGTTTACTTTCTTGGACTACAGCTTCCAGAATGCCCCAGCCAGCATAGTCAGTGCCGTGGCTGGCTGTGGGATTCTGGGAGTTGTAGTAGAAAAAAAATTATTATTATTTTTGAAACTCTGATTTGCAGTAGACCAATAGGAGCTTCCAACATTCTATGGTTAACAACAATAGTGATGTTGTTTTTCTCCTATATTTTTTCACTTGTGTTTTTCTCCAAAATTAGTTTGCTGGATTCAAAATAGCTGGCTTGCCAGTTCACATGCTGACAAGATCCCTCTGGAATTGTCAATGACAGATTGGAGTGCAGTTATGTTTATTTTTAACCTAAACTACAAACACCTACTCGGCTTTTAAAACACTGAGTACAGGTTATTTCAGAGGGTGTTTTTTTAAAATAGAGAACAGAGCATACTGAGCAGATTGTTCAGTGGTGGAAACAGTGGTTGTTGATATGAACATTGGGTTGTTAGAGTTATATCCCTTTTTCACCTCTGAAAAATTGGAAAGGGTATGTGATCATGGCCATGGTTTCCCAGGTTTTTCAGAGGTACTGAGCCGCTGCCAACCGGACACGTCTTCAGAAATGGAAAGTTTCTACAACTTACAAGGAAATGGCCCTAACTCACTCCATTTCTATGCCTTAAGAGCCTAAAAAGCTATATCAGGCTCCAAAATCTTAAATATTTATATGGAATTATGCACCCTACTTATTCTATATTCCAGACCCTGCTTAGCAGAGACACTGCAATTGTAATGGATTTAATAAAAGCTATCGTATTTCATAATTCAGCAGGAAAGTGTATGCATTGCATTGCCCCCAGATGCGGCTAAGAATAGCTAAGTTTCTTTGTGAGGGTGGATTGTTTCAAGAGTGGAAAGAAAAGAAACAGAAAATGTTATGATAGGCCTTCTTCTACTTGCCACCACTTCAAGACCATCTCTTTCCACCATACCTAGAAGGAGTCCTGGAAGAAGGAAGCACGCAGCCATTTCAACTTGACCTGTGCAGTTTCCAATTAGTTCTGTCTGTTTCTTCTTTCAAGTGTTTCAATTATCACCATAGATTTCAGGCTTCAGTGTACAAAGGTGAGTGTCAGAAGCACTGGCTGTGATCCCAAGAAACATAAGCGTAAGCTGAGCATACAGTTTTAATAGCCAACGATAAGAAGAACACTGTTGGATCTCAACACAGTTATCCTTTAGATTGCACATTTCTCTGAACTTGCTGGTGCTATAGCACCTTCATTCTACTTCTGACTGCCATAGCAACATCCTATGGATTCCTGGGAGTTTAGGGAGGGGTACTTCAGTATGTCATTACTGATGATACCCAGTTCTAGCTCTCCTTTACAACTGATGCCAAGGAGACTGCGGTAGTACTGAATCATTGTCTTGATCATTGTCCAGAACCCCAATAGCTTCCAATTTGCTTTTGAGCTCAATTCAGGGTGCTGGTATTGACCTACAAAGCTCTGAATGACTTGGGGCCAGTTATAACTGTGTAGCACAGTAGAGTCCCTGGTCTGAAAAGAACCAGTATGTTGTGGAAAGTTGCATACATAACTGCATATGTGCATACTCACCTCAGGAAGTCCATTTTAGTATTAGAACTGAACTCTAAGGCCATTTCCGCACTACACCCTTGTAGTGCTATTATTCTGCTTTCAACATCGTATGGAATCCTGGGGTTTGCAGTTTAGGGAGGGGCATTGAGGATTCTCAGACAGAGAGTTTTTTGACCTCAGTAAACTACAAACCCCAGTCTTCCACCAGATGTTAAAGTGGAATGATAGCGTTGTAACAGTGTAGTGCGGAAATGGCTTGAGTCTAGTCACACAAAACTCCTTCCTGGCTTTCTGCCTGGGTTTTGTTCCATCTCTGTATCTTAATTTAGAAGAGGGAAAAGAAAGTTTTTCTGTTGCTGTTGTGAAATAAGCAGAAGCCAAATTCTTGGAGCTCTATCTCAGATAACCTCAAGTTTTACCAGACAAGGCTACTATATCAATGGAGCAACGGGTAGGGTTGCTCCGGGGTCCTTTTTGGCCAGGGCAAAGGTGTCACTTGCTTCCTCTTCCTCCCCAGTAATGCCCTGAGTCTCCCAATGTAGCTGTTATCAACGATTTGTGGGTTCTTTGATCTGTTCATCCATAACTGAACAAAAATACGAGACATCAAGCTGTTGCTTTCACTGAAGTTGCAGTGCTGAAAAATGGGTTCACAAATGAGGATTCATGTGTTACTGTCTATTGTACTTTGCATGCTCTTTATTACTGATTCATTTTTGTATTTAATTTCTATTCTTTGTCTCTCAGAACATCTCACATATATTCCTGTGTGAGAATATCTCACATATATTCATATGTTCCTGCATTTGAAATTCTTCCAGGGCATCAACTACCCTAATCTGGTCTTGCTATCCCAAGATCTTGAACAACTTTTCTGCCTACTCCTGGACTACTCGACGCCTAGACTTCACAAACTGGAGTCTCTATAACATGTTGGATAGTGAATGGAAGATTCTCCCACAAGTCTGTTCTGACTTTTCCTAAATTAACTTTATATCCAGAAAGGCTTAAAAATAACTTCCTGAAGATCTTGGCTTTTAAAGTGCTGAGATGAAATAGATCAGCACACTTAAAAGAGTCCCCTGTTCTACATTTTAAAAAAAAAATCATTATGAGGTCAAGAACATTGAGAGGGAAGATGTTGCTGATATCCTTCCCTGTACATTATTCAGCCCAATCTGTTTAATGGGTCTTCAGTGGTGATTGTTATTACTGATTTGTGCTGGCGACATTATTCAATCGGACGTGGCTTTGAAGCAGAAGAATAATTATTTCCCGTTTCCAGTCAAAAGAGCATTTAATTCACGCTCCTCAATCTCAGGAAAGATAACCCACATCCCTCTTAGTTCATTAACTATCCAGGATTGTCATCAAAGGATTCGCAGCTTAGCTGCTCAGGCGGCCATCGCTTAGTTAGGGACTTGCGGAAGGCTGGAGGGGAGAGAGAACCCTGGGTGTAATGGATATTCACAACATTCTTTTGAATGCAGCAATAAATCATCCTCTTTCTGAAGAACTGGTTTATCCCAGTTGCATGTGGAAAATACAACTGGGTCAGGGAAGAGATGGAGAGCATGTGGCCCTCAGGATGTTGTTGGACTGCAGCTCCCATCACCTCCCACTATTCACTGTGCTGGCTGGTGGGAGTTGTAGGCCAACGACATCTGAATGTTATTGCCTCTGGGCCAAGACTTCTGTAGGCCAAACTAGTGGACAACGGTCACATAGAAAAACATAAACCAACCAATCCAGTGTTGTCATGACATCCATAAATGAAGTTTGCTCTGCAGCAAATCTGCATTCTGCAGTAAACTACAAATCAGAGAGGATATTATTAATATTATTCATGCAAATAATAGCTACATCCATGTGAATTTGGGGACGATTAATAGCCACTAGTTCCCTTCTCCCGCGTCAGGATTTTAACATAAGGGAGGGGCAATCTAGGTTGGGACCACAATCAAGACAAAGGGTTAAATCCTTCCTTGTTCTATACCATTGTCTCAATCAGAACCTGGCTGGCTATTCGCTTTAAAAATAACACTGTGTGAATAATTTGGCTCTATTATGCAATATGCACTGGGACAGGGAAGTGGTAAGAGCTACTCTGCAGCTGTTTGTTGTCTCTTTGCAAAGGGGTCAGCATATGGCTTATATACAAAGACAATCTATCAGCAGCAAAATAGGGCAGAGATTCTTGCTTGCTTTTTCACCCCCCACCCCCCGCTAGAGTTTGTTGAGACTCTTACTGGTGTTTTTTTTTTTTTTTTAAAGAGGGGAGAAAATTACTTCCTAAAATGTTCAAAAGCTTTTCCTCAGTTTGTTATTAAAGCAATTATCTAGCATAACACAGTGCAAAAGCGCAAAGTAACTTAATGGGAAACAAATGTGCTAAAGAACTCAGTAAAACTTCAGACTCTTTATTGAAAAACGAGGCAAAAGTGACCTAAGGGGGAAAGAGGCAACTGTGGAAAGATTTTCCACCTGGCCTTGGGCAAGACATCAAACGGACCTCAGAAAAAGGCGATTTATAATCTTTGTCTGGTTGTCTTCGAAGCTTGCTGTCTGTCTGTCAGTCTCTCCTCCCCATTCCCCTCACTTTGGGCTGTAATTTTATTTGCAGCACACCACCTTGAAGGTTGTAGAATCCATAAAGACCAGGAGGGGATAGCAAAGAACTCTTTGGAACCATCTGTAATGTCGGGAGACCTAGCTGTGCAGAATGAAGAAAACATTTACTTTTTGTTTTGTTAAAAAAAGAGAGGTTTATACCCCTCATGTTTATGGAGAACACTCTGAAAGGAAATCTTGTATAGGATGAGTTAGTTAACAGAGGCCATCTCCACACTACATTCTTATAGTGCAATTATTCCACTTTCAACATCCTATGGAATCCTGGGGTTTGCAGTTTAGGGAGGGGCCTCTACGAGTGTAGTGTGGAAATGGCCAGAGTTTCAATAAATCATCATCAAATCATAGTTTGTAGATGTGAACAGGTTATCTGAGACAATACAGATATATATAACCTGAGAGCACATTAAATATGTTTTTCAATGAAGTCAGATTAATCCCCCCACATACAACAGACACATACACACACACACACACACTTAACTGTATTCTAGATGACTGATAGCTAGGACCCAAGCATATTCATTTATTTTGGTGGGGCAGTACTAGGATTTCTAGATGCCGCTTATTATAATGGATGTCATTTGTCTGCAATCCAGCAACATCTAGAGAAGAAGGGAGCTCACTCAGCACAATGACCAAGCCTCAGTGTGTTGGAGCCAGCCTGGTGAAAATTAATCTTTGTGTGACCCACCTAGGAAAGGAGATGGCAAACCGGTGTTTTGAGAAGTGTCACTCAGGCTCCAGTGTGATTTTTAGTTGAACTTTTCTTTCCATTTTGAACGTGAACCTGATGGGAACTTTCTTTTCCATTGCATGGCGGCCGCACCCTGCCCTCTGAATGACTTGTCTAAAGGACAACAGAGCTGAAACTGTGAGTCTGTTTTGCAAACCAATAGGGGGAAATGAACTTTTGAAGATTTCCTTGTCCAGATATATTTATGTATATAAGGATAACTATGGATTCACTTATTTAGAAGATTTGGGGGACTGAGAAGATTTAAGAGCATGGTTGTCAAGTATACCTCGGTTAGGGCAAGTTGCAACTCTGAAGATGAATGCTTTATCCAACCTTTGATTCTTATTTATGGCGCTCCCTGTTTTTGGCTGCAGTTCAGGTTGGCAGAGCATGCCATTAAACTTTTGAGTTGACAGCAAGCTGGGAAAGCTATTTGCTTTGAACAAGAGCTCTCAGAATCCCCCTTCTAGTGTGGCCAGTGACTCTTCCAAACTCTGGCATGCATAGGATTGCTCCATTAATAATGAGGCAACATTGACATGAAACTGATCTTTCCTAAACATATGCACTAGGCAAAACCATGCACTAGCAAAATGCAAAAAAAAATATGGCAGCATTTCAGGGAAGAAGTGCTGCTCCCAGGCTCTGGAAGTGCCTCCTTACACAGGTGGCTAATGTTAAAATAACCCAATATAATACCATACCAAAGTACACCGTATATCTGGTTGCTATCACCTTGTGGCCTCCCTATTAAGCCTAGTTCAAGGCCTACTGTTAGGAGGAGCAAGGCAGCTGTGTCAGATGGCAGATGATGGGGGCTGTGAGTGGCATTGAAGTGCTGGAGGACAAAGCTGTGTGCCAAGTGTCCCGCCCTGCATCCCTGAAGCTGGCCTGATACTCTCTTCATGTGTGACAGAAGTCAGTGTCCATCAGCAATGTCAGTGCAAGAGTTTTCTTAGCAATGGATAGAGAGGCACCATCTTGTGCTTCACCCAGGAATGAGACCACATCGTATGAGGCAATGCTGTCAGAATTAAGATTTTCTCTTCCATTGTTGTGCAATGGCATGCATTCCCTCTTTATTTTCATCCCTGTTGCGTTTAGACCTGAGTGCATAAATACACTAGAGAAAAATCCAGTCTGTTTTGTACTTTGTGTATCTGGCTTTATGTGTCTAAGTGAAGGACGAATGATCCAATTTGTATTTACAGGGAGGGGGGAAGGAAAGGAAAGATTGCACTGCCTTGATTCCCAAATGGGTGAATTCTTTGGTGTTTAATACTTGCACATTGCCCCAAGCAGTGCAGCTGTGCGGTGGATTAATGGAAGGGGGCACTAGTGATTATTTTACAGTGGACAGAGAATATCCTTCATGAGACCCTTCCTGGAAACACTTTCCACCGTCTGCTGGTCTTCTAGCAGTCAAAACACCATCACCATCACCCTGTGCCTTTTTGCATGAAGTCATATCCAGCAACAGTACTTCACATTCCAAAAAATGAGACAGATATTAGTCTTGAGGTTGTGTCGCAGCTCTTGTGATCATGTCTGATTTGCCTCTTACCTGCATTGTTTCATAGTCTTGTCTTTCCTTCCAAGTGAACTTCAGCATAGAAAGATGTGTGCTTTGTAGGCACAAGAAAGTATTTTGTGGGGCTCACATTTTTTTAGGCAAATTAACGGAATTTGTCTTTCTCTGACTAGTGTGCAGATGGGAACACAATCATTCTTCAGACTGCACACTTCTCCAGGCTGGTCTTGACTCAAAAGTGGCATCAAAAATTGCATATCTTAAGAAAAGTTGCACTTTACTTTGCTTTCTTCAACACACAAGTAGAGCAGTGCCTAGCCCCACCCTCTCCATTGTTGCTTTTCCTCCACGGAAACTTCTTTTCAGATATGTCTCTTTCCATACAAGAGGCTTAGACATTCCTCTGCTCCTATATGGATGAAGCCAGGTGAGTTAACCCCTGAACATGGTATCTTTTGTGTGTCCATGTGGCCAGTGTTACCTACTCAGACTGGCAACAGCACTTCAGGGTCTCAGGCAAAGAAAGATCTTTCCCATCCCCTGTATTCTGATTTGTTACGGCCTGTACCAGCTAGGCAGGATCCTACTTCAAGAAGAAGTGGAGGTGTTTGTGACTTCTGGGAGGCTTGGAAGGAAAGGACAAAGCAGAGGTTGGCTAGGAACTGGTACACATGTATGCACACAAACACACAGAGGGAAAGTCAACTGTTTCTGAGAACACTGGAGGCAGTGGGGGTTGAGACCAAACTATGCAATATTTCATTGTTTTCCCCTACTGTCCCTGTGAGGACTAAGTGAGCAACACATACCTGATTGTTCACTAAAATAGTCTTGTTTGTGGGTTGGCAGGATGAGCCAGAAATCCTTCATACCTAGGGTCTGGACACTCCCTTTAGACAGAGTATGTGACCTCCCACTGAGCTATGATCAGGTAGGTAGTGGCAGGCAACAGAGAGTCCAGAATGCAAATGTACCTCCCTGTCCATTGCTATGTTCCCCCAGGGTCCTGCCACCGCATTTGAGGTGGGGTAGGAGAAAATGGGCCACTTTCCCCTGAAAACAAGGACTTGGAACACTCAATCTGTAGGCCAAATGTTCCTCTCTCAATTTTATTTCACCCATGGAGGTCTCCATGATTGAGACAAATACAGATACAGAGAGAGAGAGGAATTCTGGAATACGGACAATCCCAGCATCGCATCAGTATCACCCACAAAGATTGCTGCCGGGAGGGCAGAAGGGCAGGACAGTACCAGCCTTAAAGGCTGGCTCTGTTCCTAACCACTACTTCTTTGGCCTTTGCTTGACCCACCTACACAGCCTGTTGGTCAAGGCAGTATTTTGCTGGTCATTTCAGGTCTGAAAGAATTTTTGTCCTCTACTGTGGACCTGATAGAGTGAGGCATTTTCCTCCCCATCTATCCTGTACCGAGCCATGGAGGGATCATCAGGAGAATTGGCTTGGATATCACAAACAGCTGTCACACTGTCAGGTTACTGTGAGAAGTGAATGATTTTCTATCTCAGCAGATGCTGGTATCTAAGCAGATGCTGAACAACTCTTTAACAGTGATTATGCATTTGCATCCATTTCTCCTCTACCCTGTCCCCAACCCTGGGGCCCTTCCACACTATGCAATTAGAGTGCTATGATTCCACTCTGATTACCATGGCAACATCCTCTGGAATCCTGGAATCTACATATAGAGAGGAGTACTTAGAATTCTCAGCTAGAAAGCAATATTGTCTCAGCAAACTAACAACCCCAAGCTCCCATAGGATGTAGCCCTCACAGTTAGAGTGGAATCACAGCGCTATAATAGTGTAATGTCGTAAGACCCCTGATTCTTAACACCAAAGCAAGGTATGAACTGTCCGTTCCCCATACACTGATGGACCAGAAACAAGGCCAGGAAACTGAGTATTCCAACATCTTTAGCAGGAAAGGGGGGAATTCTGATGAGGATAGTTTCAGAAGCATCCCTATTAAAATCAGTAGGGGTAGATATTGCCTACATGTCAGGCAACAAACTCCCTCCAGCGCCTCTGTCTGAACAACATCTATCAAACTAAAGTTCCACATGATGAACCACTGGTCTGACCTGAAATTGCAACATTTCTATTTTTATGGCACGAAAGCAGTGTGGCGTTTTCTATTACCACATTGTGCTCTTCCTAGTGATGATGAGAGTGAGGGAAAATATCAACCTTGTAAAAGTAACACCTTGTTCCTGAACATCTTGGCACAGGCACTGTTTTCATGTCATACTTGCTCTGTCAAAACAAGTTTTCTTCGCCCCTCAGGGTCAACCTAGCTTTTGAGCATCGAGCTGTCATCTTAGGGCATCATCAGGAGCATTAGCCTGATAACACACCACCAGTTCACATTCCAGAACAATCATGATGGATGGTGATGAATGAGCCAGCTTTAGACACAGAAGGAAATTCCTACAGGTGGAATGACCTTCTGAGAGAATTGTGTTTGTTTGACTACTGTTAGTAGCCAGGAAGACCTGGGGAAGAGATTAAAGTGAGCACAGAAGAGACACCCAGTCCTGTATTTCAGCCAAAATATGAGCTCCAGAAGCAGAAAGTATACACCTCCTGCCCCCTATTTAGTGTCCATGGAAGAGAAGACTGGGATCCTAAACAATAGGTATATCTATTGGGTATATCTTGGGTATATCTCACTGATTGTGGCTTGTGTTGAACATTGGTGGTGAAGAGGAGGCCATGTGAATACTTCAAGGCAACAAAAAGGCCTCTGAAATGGGGATAAGCCTACATACAGTATGGAAAAACTGTGATCAAGTCAAGTTCTCCTTCACTTCAACTACCACCACCCCACCACCATCGGCATTTAGTAAGCTCATGTGGCTACTTTGAACATCCAGGGAAAGAATTGAAGGAATGAAGAGTCTTTTCTGCTTAGCACCATTTCCCCAGCCCTAATCCCCCCACACCAAGGTGCCATGAACCCCAGAGAAGCTGCATATTTTCCTCTATAGAACTTCAGCAGGAAGATTTCAATAGGGAGAAAGACCTCAAAGGAAAGGGTTAAATACTTTCCCATCACCAATTCCTCATTTTCAAAACAGCTCCTCAGGGCCACGATCAGGTTTGACAAGACTCTCAGCCAAATGGTGAGGCCTAGTGAGTTTCCCTGTTGGAGACAGATAGCACTGGTGCAACCATTTTAATTCCCCATAAAGTCTATGGTGCCTCATTGCTCTTGGGCACTGTGAGAAATTTAAATGGTGATGCCGGAGGGAGAAATGAAATATAATCTTTCAAAAGAGTGGGCAAATGCTGATTCAGCAGTTGCCCCCTTCAGGTTGCCTGCTGGGCCTTGGGTGGTATCCAAAGATGCTGCATGCTGATACCAGGCCTGCAGCCATTGTGAAGCTGCTAATTTGTAAAAACCCAACCAGCCACACACCGGAGATCTAGACTGCAGATTTCCCCACAGCACGCCTAATTCATTCCTGAATTCTATTATCTTTCTCACGGTGTTGCTATCCTATGCAAACAAGTTTTGCTGTGGGTTGCGTTGCAGTTATTTCATCTAGGCTCCAGCCCATCTTTCCTCTATAGCCTTATCATGACTAATGCTGGCCAAGATCAGTGACATCTTCCCACTTACCTGGTAGCATAGCCATTCACACCTCAGAGCGCTATAGGGAATCATAAACCAGCCCGCTCCATTGAGGTTGCTAGGGAGGGGCTGTGTTAATTACTCGTTGGAGTGAGATGATGAGGTTTTCACCATCTCCCAATGGGAGGTTCAGATGGAGCATAATTTAGGAATGTGGCATTCTCGTACCTCCAGGGAGGGTGCCTCACCTCTTTTCATTTCAAAGGATGGGGAAAACCCATGATTTTCCCTTTTGTTTGTTCAGCAGTAGCTAAGACAAAAACCGGTTGCTACTGTTTACGCACACACCCATCTTGCCAGCCCACACAAACATGAAAAAACCCATCACACACATTTACAGTTCACTCAAGTCAGACTTTCTTTTTACATATCGTCCACATTATTGTCACTATTGTTGTCATAGTTATTGGAATCTTCTCTCTCTCTCTCTCTCTTTATCTCTCTCTCTCTCTCTGTGTGTGTGTGTACTTCTGTGGATACTGCACGAGCATCATGGCATCTACTTATTTCTCCCTCTTCTAGGAAAATACATAGAATCATAGAATTGGAAGAGGCTGCAAGGGATCATCTAGTTCAACCCCCTGTCAGGCAGGAATACACAATTAAAGCACCCCTGAGAGATACACATCCAACCTCTGTTTAAAGACCTCTAAAGAAGGAGAATCCACACATCCTACCAAGGCAATCTGTTCCACTCTCAAACAGTTCATACAGTTAATAAATTCTTCCTGACATTTAGATGGAATCTTCAAGGGCCGTGTTAAGTTTTTATGTGTCTTAAATGGTTTTACGTGTCTTTAGTTATATACTGTATTTTAACCTATGTTTTACCCCACCTCAAGCCTTGGGGAGAAACAGATAAGAAATAACTGTTTATAATTATTATTATTTCGTAGGCTCTAGGGGCTGTTATGTACAACTCCCTGCTTCTCCTCAAAGTACCAATAGGGACGTTTTCATAGGCCCTAAAACATTCTGTAGGCCCTAAGCACTGTGCCTAAAGTGCATAATGGGTAAGGTGGCCCTGGGAATCTTGTTTTCTTGCAATTAGAATCCATTGGTTTACGTCCTAGTCTCTGGGACCACAGAAAAGAAACAGGCTTCATCTTCTACATGACATCTCATATTTAAAGATGGCTCTATCATGTTCCATCTCAGTCTTCTCCAAGCTAAACATACCCAGCTCCCTCAGTCACTCCTCATAAGGCTTGGTTTCCAGACTTTTTGATAATGTTGGTCGTCCTCCTCTGGACATGTTCCAGCTTGTCAATGTCCTTCTTGAACTATGGTGCCCAGAACTGGACACAGGATTCCAGGTAAGATCTGATGAAAGCAGAACAGAGTGGCACCACAACTTCCCTCAATCTAGACACTATAATCTTGTTGACTCAACCTAGAATTGCATTGAGCTTTTAGCCATCACACCGCACTGTTGATTTATGTTTAGCTTGTGGTCTAAGAAGACCCTTTGATCCTTTTCTCAGGTACTGATTTCAATCTAGGTCTCGCTCATTCTGTCTATGCATTTCATTTTCTTGCCTAAATGTACTAACAAGTATGCTCACCATACCTGCCTCGTGTCAAGTTTCTTCTCATTTCTGTCATGTTCTACTTATATCCACTAATGGGAGAGATGCCAAGTGGGACGTGCAGACCCTTTGGCCCTCCAGCTATTTGGGACCCCATGTCTCCAACACAGCATGGCCAACACTAAGGAGAGACCAACACTTCAACTCTTGGACTAAGTGGATAAAAGAAAGCCTCGTCAAGGAAGAAACAAATAGCAACAGAAATGCCAACGTTAAATGTCAGCGATCGATAGCTCCCTTACTCATACCGATTGCTTGTCCCAGTATTATTTAGAGTGTGTGTAGACTTTTACCTCCAGTAATAATATCTGAGCTGATCTTTGCATTATGGAGGTGAGCTTAGCATTGCGTGTCCATTAAAACATGCACACACAGTCTGACGTGCATCCATTTATATTCTGCTACATTTTCTGGAGAGTGCAAAAAAAAAAAGTGGAGGAGAGACTTTTCTGTATCCAATTGCAAAATAAATGGGTATATACACAGGTTGGAAACAAAGCAAAGGAGGAACAGGTGGGCTGTAGAAAGGATCAGTGAATACTGATGCATGATGCAATTTTGTTTAAACAGGTTGATTCACACAACTGCAAGGCTCTGGACTGGGCAAACTGGGGCACTCCAGGTGTTCATTGGATGACAGTTGGAAGGGACCGCAAAGGCCATCTAGTCCAACCAGCTCCCAATGTTGAAATCCACAGCTACCACAAAGGATTGGGAATGCATCTTCCTCCAGACGTTGTGGGATGGCATCAGTCACAGACAACATGAGCAATAGTGAGCTATGTGAGCTGCAGCTGAAAACATCTGGAGGTCCACAGATTCACCACTCCTCTTCTATCAAGCCTCCTCCTTTGTTTGATTTTATTTCATGTAACTGGAAAATTCAGGATCCCTGGACACTTACAGACTGCTTGGGTAAGGACAATGTCCTGCCTTAATTCTCCATTCCCCTGATCATTATGGTTGCTTCCCTTGCTCCTTTATTTTAGTACTATAATACATGTTTTCAGATGGAACAACAAAACCTTTCACAGAATTCCAAATGCAGAAACTCTAGCTTTGCATGAAAGCACTACCATGCTGACAGGTTTATTTCCTATCCTTTTCCTCATGAGCCGTAGCATGGAATTTGGCTTTCCCCAGCTGTCACACACAGAGCTGTTTTCACTAAGTGACGGCTATGACTCCAAGATTGCTTTCCTGATAAGCCCATGCCAGTCAGGGCTGGCCTAAGACATTTCCATGCCTGATGCAAAGGACAAGATCTTCCCCATCCTCCATTCCCTATACAGAAGTGGCATGGGCCAGCAATTGAACCTTACTTCAGCGCTGGTAGCAGGAAAGGGTCTTCCATTATAGGCTAGTTTAGCAGGTCCAAGGTAGGCCAAGTGGTACACACAGGCCAGCTTCTTCTAGATGAGGTAGTTTCTTCACTCTGTATGCTGGTAGGCCCGTCTTGATGCCAGCAGAGACTTCAGACCCCACCAGTGTATGCAGATTTTTGATCTCTCTCTCCATGCTGTATTTAACAATAAACCTCATTCACTTGGGGAACCCTGAAAAATAGAACACAAGTTCCATTCTGAGATGATACCTTCAAACTCAATCACTTCTTTACTGACTCCTAACTTCACCTCATTTATGACAAGTTAAAAAGCACCAATCCCAGTTCAGATCCTCAAGACTTTCACTTCTTACTAACACTACTTCCAATATTGTGAGAACCAAATCCGTGATAATTTGACACCCCACACTAAGGATGAAGTCTGATCCAGCATATGGGGTTTACCTACATTTGGTAGGGCTGTGTGAGAATTTTGTATGTTTCTTTGTTATCTGAAGAACCTTCAAAAATTCACAGTCCTCTTTCCAGCAGTCTGCAACATCCCTGGCTTCTCTCTAGAGAGGAAATTCTTTGCTAATGTTGTTCTGAAAGGAAACAATAGTAATTTTAACAATTTTCTCCCTGCTGTGAGAAGGTCTTTGAAAATTACACAGTTTTCAAAAACTATTCGCAGTTCAATACTTTTTTTTCTGCCCAAAAATTCACATATAGTATTTTTACATAGAGAACACTATTTTCTGCACAGGAAATAGCATCTTCTGAAGTATTTTCAGAAAATGCTATTTCCTATGCAAAAAATAAAATAAAAATAAAAAATGTTGCTTTCTGCACCAAAAAAGCATGTGCAAATTCTACAGAGAAGAGGCCCTACACAGAAGAAAACCAGGATTCTCCTCACCCAAGTTTCCCAACGTTCTAGAGAGATGTTTTTCAACCGTTTTTGGAATATTCTCAAATATTTAGGGAAGGTGTCATGACAAAATGCTTCCCAGTGGGCCTGTTTAGATCAGGAAATGTAGGCAGCCATGGGGGCTGTGAAATGATAGAGAGGTGTGCCAAAAAAAAAAAAAAAACCTGATAGAAAGAGGAAAACACAGCACCTTCGCCCATTTTAGAGCGATCGTGTAAGCTTAAAAACCACCATCAAAAAAATCAAAAGAAATCCTGAAGCATTCTGAGAGTGACATAGAAAATGGAAATGTCTTTACTGGAAGAAGAAAATGCAGATTTTGGCATAGTATTAGTTAACAATGGATAGATGGGCAGAGTAAAGGCACAGTAAAAAGAGACAGATGGGAAAACACCAAGAAAATAACATCAAATGAAGGTTAAAATAGAGAGAAGAAGGAGAATGTGTGTGTGTCTCACCGTCAAAATGAAATTTCACCACGTTTCAATTCTGAAATTTTAGAATACAGGCTATTCTTAGAGGAATGCCTGAAATGGTGGTGATTTTAAAAGATACCGATATCCTTTGTTTTTGAAAGCATGTCTTAACACCAGTTGTCTTAAATCTTGTTGATGATTATGAAGGCATCGGGACTGAATATCAGTTTGCCAGATTAAACACACCCATATCTTGGGTCTTCTAAAACACCGTTCACAGTAATTCTCCCTACCCCACCCCCTTTGCCATTAGAAGAGTATACATTCTTTCCTGTGGCTTTAAGTTACATTATATGTACGAAAGTGGTTAATCCTTTTGGCCTGTTCCCATCAGAACTTGACTTTCAAAGCTCGCAAAAACCATTGTGCACATTCAGGCTGGAGGCTGCCGTGATCAGCTAAACTGAACAGATACAGGCTTTGCTGCAAATGTTTCTCCCACAGGCTTGTCAGAGAGGCCAAATTGGAAAGGCTTTCCCTCTGCAGAGGAAATACCATTGAAAGCTAGAAGAGTTATATCACTTACATAAACGAACAGCAGTCACAGCCCAGGAAGGAAATGGAAGGTAACAGAAACCGACATCTGTATCGTCTCACATAAGAGGTCTCCTGGCAAGACTGAAACCCCAGCCCCTTCCAGTGGGGTGGTTTACTTTAAAAGTTGGGTTCAGAGACAAGGACTACTGTGTGTTTGCTGTTATACTGTCCATCCACGGACGTTCTCAAACCTGGGAGTTCTTTTGTAGGGAAGCTATATCCCATCATCCCTTGGCTTTGGCCAAAAGAAGGAAGAGCAGGAAAAGACAATAGACTAGTAAGTGAAACTTTTGACACCAAGAGGATAGAATAAAATGTATGATCCACCATGACTCTTACAACGGCTCCTTGGATGTAGGTCCTGATGAGCTCAGCAGGATTCATGCCTGAGTAGGTACAGATTGGAATGAGTTTTGCAGAATGGAAGATGCTGTACAGTAGTGTGTAAATGTATATATTTCCCACTCCTAGAGCAAGTTCAGAGGAAGGTGTGAAGGAATTCTGTTTTCCAAGTCGCTCATCTTAAACAGGGAAAAGTTTGCTGCAGAGGGCACGAAGTTGGCCAATGCCTGTACATTTAACTGCTTTTAATTCTACAGAGAGTTTTTGATCTTTTGTATGACGTGAATTTTTCAGCTGGATCTGTTGTCATTTTTCTGAGTTGCTTTGCATCCTGGACTGTGAACAGGTGGGAAATAAATAAATAAATAAATAAATAAATAAATAAATAAATAGCTAGCTAGCAAGCAAATGACCAAGAGATGAAAAGGTTTATGAAATATTAAGACTTACAAACTGAGATTCAGTATCTCTGGGAAAGGAAAACGACTGTGGTTCCAGTAGCAAGAAGTTCTCAGGGAGCAATTCCAAAGAGACTGACAAATACCCCTTGAATGGAACCGTCATAGATAGAATCATGAAAGTGTAATTACAAGTGACACTGGTTGGTACGTGCCACATCAGAACTGAAATAGACTCTACATTTCTATGATTCTATGATTCTATGAAATCACTGATGACCCTAATAATAATAGTAATAATAGTAGTAGTAGTAGTAGTAGTAGTAGTAGTAATAATAATAATAATAATAATAATAATAATCCGAGATGGTCATCATAGGTCATTTCCACACTATACTGTTATAGCGCTATTATTCCACTGTCAATGTCCTATGGAATCCTAGGGTTTGCAGTTTAGGGAGGGACCTGAAGGCCCTAGGATTCCATAGGATGTTGGAAGTGGAATAATAGCACTGTAACAGCATAGTGCAGAAATGGCCATAATCATCACAACTACAGTGACAGAGCTCTGTCATAGTTATGACTGGTGATACCCCAGAAACCTAGCTTCACACCCTGTCATCATCCTAAGCAGAAGTCTTTTCAAGGAGCTGGGCTCCCTGAGTTCTAGATCCCTGGTTGTGCAGTGTCCTCATTTCAGATCTCAAGCTCCAATGCATGAATAGTGGAACTGAGATGAAGGACAGTGGTAGAGGCAAGACTCATCAGGTAACTGTGTGATTCCCTTCACTCTCACATGAAAATCCTTATTATTTGTTATGGATGATTGCCATCAAGTCAACTTTGACATATGGCATGAATCCACGTTCAGTCTCAGGAGGTGCAAACTGGATAAATTTTGGTCAAAAATGAACGGGAATGAGTTTCTTCTGCAATCCTGGTTTGTGCTTGTCTTGTAAGCAGCAAAGTCAAAGGAACACCGCCCTTGCAAAATTCATTGTGACTGCACGTCAAATTTGGTACGACTTTTGCGGGCTCCACTCATGTTCATCTTTGCTTTTTCAGTAGCACAGTTGGTCCTCTTAGTGACTTGGCTTTGCCTAGCACGAGAGCTCCACGGAAAATCACAGCATGTTGTTTTAACACCAGCACGAAGGTGTCACCAACATACTTGTCCTATAGCTGTCACGCTCGATTCAGCCAGACTCAAAGTGACATGGCTAGTCAGAGGCAACAGATTCACTTCCAGCAGCAAAAGAAGTGACACATGGACACTGTGAAAACTTGGGCTTTTAGAGATCAAGGCCAGTGTCTGAGCACAACCTTCCATTGCTAGTGCGGTGACATGGTTAGAGTTGGGGAGACCAGAGTTCAAACTCCTGTTCATGCAGGGCTGTAAGAACACTGTGACCATAAAGAAGAGACTTGACATTTTTGTTCAATGTGGAAGGGCTGTATTCTGGTCAAGGTTGTAGAAGAGAAGTCACACCAACTAAGGTCTCTGTGGTCCCATCCCTGCCCCATTCACTGTAGAAGCTATGGAGATGTCCTCCTAGCCATGGATGTAACTCTAGCAATTGCTTGGAATCACACTGTTTGAGCCCAGGGAGTGTAACTGAGGCCTTGGCAACAAGTCAAGTGATGATAGAGCACGGCCAGAAAACCCAAGGGGTCCCAAATGAGGCTGAAATGTGCTATTTGAGATTATTGATTTTCCATGGTTCTGACAGGGAGCTTTCCCTGTCATTCTCAAAGTGCAGAGCAGCCAAGGGGCTCTCTTTGCATTGCAATGGCATGAAAACACAATCAAACATCTGGGGCTGAGCCAAAAAAGCAAGGAAGAAAGGACAGAAAATCACCAGGTAATCAATGGAGAATGTTTTGAAAGATCCAGAGATGATCGAAAAAGGCAAGGCACCCAAAGTGCTGGCTGGTGTTACAAATTCAGCAGCAAATGAGTCAAAAATCCATTGGGACCCTTAGCCTTTCAACTAGTCTTGAGACAATGACAACCTATCTGTAATTTAAGAGTGCCCTATGTTCCACACTTCCTGGATTCTGAATCTAACTCTCTGATTAGGGTTTATTTCTTTAATGTCCCGTCTTTTCTTTGATGAGCTCAAAGTGGTATACATACCTCTCCTCCTCCCCATTTTATCCTCACAACATCCCAGGGTGAAAGTCAGTGCTGAGAGAGAGATTGCCCCAAGGTTGCCAGTCAGCTGCTCAGCTGAGTGAGATCTCGAACCTGGTTTTTCCAAGCCTGGTCCAACACCCTAACAATTACACTACCTTGGCTCTTCTTCACAGTGGTGTTAATGATTCATGCTGTTAGGAGCAGAATGAGGCCACCATCTCCGGCCCCTTTCCTCCAACACAGCCCCATTGTTGGGCTCAGCAACCCTATGTACTCATAAAGGACTTGTCTGTGTGGATCAGTCTAGTTCAGACCTTCTCAACCAACCAACATATGGAAGGTGATGGAATAGACTCCCATGGACATGACAGAGGGCTGAAATCAGTGATAGTCAGCTTAATCACAGCCCACTTCTTTCATCAGTTTTTGATGGTCATCAAAATGGAAGCCAAGTTGTTGTTTGACTTTACTCTTCCTCTAATCTCCTGCGCAAGGTTCAGCTGAGAAACTGAGACATATAACACCTGCACCAAGAATTTCTTTTTTGTAAATGGCATCATCAAAGCCTTTGGTTTCTTTTCCCCGATGACCACAGCATTCAGTTGAACCTCACTGGTGATGGACCTTAAGAACAGGGTCTTTTCCTCCATCGCGTTTGACCTCCATGACCTCTCAGATGTTTATTTGAATTCTACTATGAACAATCTGGCTGCGATCTTTAATTCTTTTCCCTTTCTTGCAGACTTAAGAATCATCTTTTTCATTTTTTAAAAAAAATAGAATTCTAATGAGAGGAAAATAGAACAGTGGCTTAAAAACACACACGCAAGACTAAGTGATGTAAATTCCATATGCATAATGTTTCCAGAGCTGGCTCTTTGCTCTCTTTCTGCCATGAGTGTGTTTATGTGTGTGAGAGCACACACACACACACTCACACACACACATGGGGGGGAGAGAGAGAGAGAGAGAGAGACTGGCATCTATATAAACATACAGTGCTCCATCTTTGTGCACTGAACCCTTGGGCTAATGTTGAGCTGACAATAGTGGCACTAATGCTAATGAATTCTGATTATTCGGATCAGTCATTAAACTAATAAGCCCATCTCCAAATTAGCGTGGCTGCTTCAGCCAGCGAAAATTTCATCAAATCGGCTTCATTATTTCAGACGTCGTGCACTTGGCAAGAGTGGCTGCGGGAGAGGAGAATGGGACCCTCATCTGATAATTTTATCACTCGACTGCCAGACCGTGAAAAAATCGGTGTGATGAAGTTTGTACCCCCCCTTGTTCTGGGGGGAAGAGGACTGGGGCGGGGGTGTTTGTGTGTATGGTTAGATTGCTCTCTTCTCCCTTAATTAAACCAAAGCCATCTTTTTCTTGCAGTTCGACATAAACTGCCATTCCTTCCCCCTTCTGCCATCCACACACATTCCTTCTCGATCCATGTCCTTGGAGGGTTTGCGTGCAGGACTGAGAAACCGCTCTGAGCACAAACAAGACCTCCTCTTTTCCCAATCCCTTCCTCCCCTGGCCCTGTTTGCTTCTTAATTTGTGAAGAAAACAGAAACAGTGAAACATATCCCCTGGCCACACTTTAATTTCCAACCCTCTCCCTCATGATGATTTAAGTTTTGTTAGCATTGTAAAATTAATCGAGGACCATGAGGCTTCCATGTGCCTGATGCGCCTCTGCCTTTTGGCTGACAGCTTTACCTCCTGACCCTGGAGTTGGCCACGGGAGGCCAAAAGCAGACAGGAGAGCCAATTCACCATCGCTTGGGACCCATGCGATCTCATGGGCCACCGCGTTGCTTCAGCATCAAAGTTGCTCTCATGGAGTAGGGTTGGAATTCTTCACTCACTTTTATTTCTCAAAGAAGCAATGAGTAATTTTAACAAGTTTTTTTCCAACTGGAAGGAAATCTTCCAAAACTTGGAGGTTTTTGAAGACTATCCACCGACCAGAACTAGTCTATGCAAATAATTTCGCATACACATTTTTTGCACAAGAAGTAGCATTTTCTTTGCAGAAAGTAACACATCTGCATACAAATGTTATTTTCTCTGGAGACAATGATGTTACCTCTAAAGAAAGTGCTGTTTTCTACACAAAAAAAGTCATGCACAAATTTTGTGCAGAATAAGACCTGAATTGTGAAGGTTCTCATCCATCCAGGATCCTCACTATGCTAGAAATAGTTCAGCCTATGGAATTTGGCGAGGGAGGATTTCATTTCAGTTGGGTTGGGAGATAATTTTTTTAAAAATCATAGTTTATATATTCCTCCATATTTCTTTGTTTACAAAGAAATATGGAGGAATATATAAACTATGATTTTTTCTAATCTGTTTTCTAATCTGTTTACATAGAAAGAACACAAGGCTTTTTTATTTAAAAAAAAGTCAAATGTGGGAAATGTTAAACAGATATTTGTTTGTTCCTAGCCTTCAGCCACCATGACTAGTAGCCATTAATATTGCTTTATCTTCCATGAATTTGTCTAATCCCCCCTTTTTAAGCTATATAAGCTCGTTGCTGCCACCACACCATACAGCAAGACATTAATTCTGCCCTGTGTGAAAATGTCATTCCATTTTTACCTGTCCCAAATCTCTCCCCAGTCCCTTTCAATGCATGACCCCAAGTTGTAATATTAAGAGGAAGGAAAGCATCTCCCCCCCCCCGGCTTCCAAACCGGTCTCATATGATGAAGCAATTGGTTTGAATCGCTCAAAATGCCTGGGAGAAATCCATGGCTGAAACCTAACATCCCCGTTTGCTGCCAACTTGTCTTGTACATGTGTGTGCGTCTTTCGAACATTGGCTTAATGGTGAAAGTTTTTCACAAAGCAGGTTCAAGTTCTTCTCTCCGATGGCCTGGAGGAGGGCAGGACATTTAGATCGTCCTCCAGAAAGGGCCAGGGAGACCTTTAAAAAATGACACCCAAGTTGGAAAGCCCTCGTATTCGAGGAGACAGGTACACCGGTAACCTTCTCAACCCCTCTTCCAGTCATCAAAGCAGAGACCGAAGGCAAGCATGAACTCTCCCCCTTCCACCAAAAGCTGCACAATAGATCTGTGTCAACAGTGATTAACAATGGCTCAGCACACCATCCATTTGCCATTTCTTCGGCCCAAACATGCCAATGTTGGTAATCTAATCACCGGGTGGCAGCGGCCCCTTCCAGGTTAAGTGTATTAGAGGACCTGCAGAAATGGCTTCTCCCACAGGCTGCAGGCTGTAACTTCCTGACACCGACTGACTCCCTTTCCTTTCCCCGCTCCCTTTCCCTGAAGAGCAGAGAGGTCAGGACCTCCCCAGCATGGAGCTGAGTAAAACACTAACAGAGAGAGACGAGAGGATATTGGAAACATATTCCTGAGGCTTGAGAGCTTTGGAAACCTGAGAGGAACCCCAGGCGTTAAGTTAGAGCTTTCCGTGCTGTGTAGGGCTTGGAGGCTTCTAAAAAAAAAAAAACTCACAGGATTTAGCAGGAATTGGGATAAAGATATCAGCAAAGCAAAGCAGGCAAGAGGGCAATGATTTTCCCCTCTTATGGTAAGAGAAGATGTTCTGTAGAAAAGTTCCACCAATAAGGTAGAAAGAGGATTATGAATTTGAGATAGCTTTACAACACAAAAAAAATTCTAGACCAAAATCATGACTGTGGTGTTACTTGTGATGTGAATTTGTTGTTGTTATGTGCACAGGAAGACCAGGGTTCAAATCCCTGCTCAGCCGTGGAAACCCATAAGATGGCCTTGGGCAAGTCACACTTTCTCAGCCTCAGAGGAAGGACAAGGAAACCCCCCTCCGAACAAATTCTGCCAAGAAAACTCCACGACAGGTTCACTTTAGGGTTGCCATAAGTCAGAAATGACTTGAAGGCACACAACAACAACAACAACAACAAGCATGAGAAAACAAGAATAGTGTCTACACTACAAATTGTAGATCTTTTGGCATAGTCATCAGCTTGCTGTATCTGGCTAGTCATTAAGATTTATTTATTTATTTAAGCATTCAAAATTTATTTATTCAATCATACAAAAATTCATATTTTCCTGTTATGTTTTTGTTCATAGTTTCCACTAGGTGCTGCTTTGGGTGTAGTTTTTTCTTGGCTACTATTTCTTTCTCATTCCAGAATTAGCCATATACATGCTCCCAACCAATCAGGGATCAAATAATGCACAAGATGATCTTGTAGCACTTCTGAACCCTTTGTTTTGATGAAAAGGAAGGAATGAAGAAACGGGGTTTTGGATACTCTTTGATTTCACTTTCTAAGCAGGGATGTGGGATAGGGGTACAAAAGTTCATAGATTTCCTTTTTGTGAGGACAAACAAATCATGTTACCATTTTTTTATTCTTCCCTACAAGAAAGTCATTCAAAACTGCAGTTTTCAAATATTTATACTTCAAGACCTATTCTATGCAAAAGAAAAAAGATCAAAGAAAAAGAGAAGGGAAGGGAAGGGACCCGTGTGAGATTCTTTTGTGCAGAAAATACCATGTTTTGCATGAAAAACCCAGCATTTTCTGTGCTGAAACTTAACATTTATGCACAAAAGACAGCATTTCTGCACAGAAAACGTTTGCTGTTGAAGAAGGGCATGAGATAAATTAAATGGATCAACATAAAGAAATGAAATAGGAAATGTGGGGGATTTTGTACAGAGAATGCTGCTTTCTGAGCAGAAAAATTGCATTTTTCACACTAAGTCACCAAATGCAAAGATTCTTGCTTGTCTAGGAGTCTCCTCATGAGGGTTTCCTGATACTGAAGAAACCTATTTTGAAACTATATCTTCTGAATATTTCAGAGTACTGTTTCCACCCCTACTGAGTGGCCCTTGGTGCATCCCAGAGGGAACTGGACTCCAGACCTGCCAATTTGCCCATTCTTTGTATAGACAGCATGGAGACAGAGATGATAAATATGAGATATGATGAGATGTGATAAGGTCTGACCCAGCATTTCATTTCTGGAACTCCCTTCTGGTTAACTTACACTTGCTCCTTCCCAGAACAGAACAAAGCACAAACCGCTTTCTGAGATTCAAAGAAGATTTCATTTTCCTCCCCATAGTACCTACACCCCATTTGAGGAGACAGCACAAGAAATTTTGCTGCCTGAAGCAGAGAAGCATATACCCCCTTTCCCCAAGTTAAGATGAATATGGTGGGGTGGCACATGAGGTGGAAAACCTCATAAGGCTAACTAACAGCTTGTTGGGCTTTTGTGTCACCCCAAATCTGTGGCCCGTGGTGACTTTCCCACTCTGCCCCATGGTAGGAGTGACCTGATCTATCTGACATGTCTAATGCAAAGGTGTGTATTGTGCAATCTTTCAGGTACTGTTGGATTGTAAATTGTCATGTTGCCAAGATGGCCAGGGTTCTCCTGGATTCTAGGCATGTCACTCAATGTACCTTTATACTACTAGCTGGCCTGAATTGCAAGCTTTCATTTTTTTAAAAAATGAGGCCCTTTCCTCACGACAGTGGTATAGTGCTATTATTCCACTTTCAACATCCTGTGGAATCCTGGTGTTTGCAGTTTACGAAGGGGCATTGAGAATTCTCAACCAGAGAGCTCTCCAGCCTCAGCAAACTACAAACTAAGTAAAATACTCCTTCCTGGAAAAGTTATACCCCTTGAATGCACACATGTCCTGCAGCTATTAAAAGCACAGGAACACTAGGAGGAAAACAGATAGTAAAAAGGTGGGAAAGAAAAGTTCTATGGGAGCCACACAAAACACCCTTAGGGTACCCATGTGAGGCATGACCCACAGGTTGAACTCCCTGGCATCACGTGTGAAGAATCTAAGCCAGCCCTCCTCGCATTTCCTATCTTAAAAGCAATTTTAAAAGAAGTAATTCTGAGAAGGGAATTAGCAAGGACAGCTGACCCACCACTTGATTTGCACAATGGGCACATAATTGGAATAATAAGGAAATTGAGGTGCCAGATTTGGGGGGACTAGAACATGGCAACCTTATCCCAAGCCAAGCTGCCACGACTAAGAAGATCTCATCCCATATAGACACTAGATCAGCCAGTGTCAGAATGCGAAGCAAAGACTTTTCAGCTGAGTAGAACCATAAAGGGCTAGATGGTCCATTAGTAACCCCAGATCTAAATTCTGCTCAGCTGTAATCTCGTAACGAGCCTAAACTAGCAATGCTATATCTACTGCTGTGAGGCACAGAGAATGAGCCTTGTGCAGTGATTCATAGTTTCTGGCCTGGTGAAAAAATATCAGAGAGATCATAGGTGGAATAACTGTGGACAAAAGAAAATAAAGAGCATATATCATTTGCCAGGGTTTTCCAGGCTCAAAGGAAGAAGCCTTGTGTTGCTATGTCCCCTAGCAGCCTTTAAAACGATTTTCTTTTTTAATCCATTATTTCCTGTGAGAAAGCTCGCTACGTGATTTCTGACCAAAGGCCCTTTCAGATCCCATAAGGGGAGATGATATTTTCCAAATACCTGCTTGATATATGGCTGATCGCCATTTCCAATTTCCAATCGTCCTTTTCACTTTTGCCCATATGTTGGGTCGAACTGAGTCTGGAGATGACACGGATTTATTTTTGAAGGCAGGAAGGAATGTACCAAAGTTGACTACCTGGGGAATTTGAGAAATGTCACTAAATCACAACCAAACTGAGAGGAGAAAGAAAGGCTGAGGGAGTTGCGGTGAGGGGCGGGAGAAAGAGGCAAGGGCGGGAGGTAAAGGCCTTCCCCATCTCAGCAGTAAATCAAGTGGGCAGCCATTTCTTTTACAGCTGTGATGGGGAGATGTGAGACGGGAGAGGGAAAGCAGGCAGCTGGTCCCATCTGAGAACAAAGATGCACAAGACGGATTCACAAAGGTCTAGAGAACCAACCTCATGAGTGTCCACAGGGAAAACTCGGGAAAGGATTGCAAACTGCTATTGCAGTCTTGCACTGATACATGATCTACTGAGATGTAGCAAGACAGACCTGAGGTGGGGGGAAAAACACACAAAAGGCATTTAAAAGGCACAGGGTAAGTGTGTGTTGAAGATGTGAGGAGTATCTGAATACGCCAGCCTCCATTCCCAGCTCCACACCCTGTAAAACTGAGGTGAGGTGGACAGAAGGGCAATTGGAGACACTTGAGGCTAAAGCAGTTCTAGAGACCGTATGGAAAAAATGTTGTCTTCCCTGGCAGTAGCTCAGAGGGTTTCCTGAGCAAAGGTCTTTCTCCTTGGCTGCCTGAAAGATTTCCTCTGGAAATCCAGGAGGCTGAACTTGCAGCCTTCAGTTTGCAAAGAACCACATCTCTTCTGCTGGAGTATCATTGCCATCAGCATCGAGGCAAATGCAAAATTTGGGTGTCATCTATGAAACTTCCTTACAGTACAGGGGTAGGCAACTGCAGAGGGGTGGAGGTCACCCCCCACATGCCCCTCCAGTTGGCTGCACTGTTGTGTTTCAGCTCACCAGAAGTGTGGGATTGAAGAAAATGGTGAACCACACTGAGATTTTGTTTTCCATCTTGTAGATGCTTACACAAAGTTATTTTGCACAAAGATTTACATCCCTAGTTTCCAATCAGAGAGCCTCATCTCTAGAGAAGGCTCTTGTCTTCAAACTGCCCCTCTCCACACATGGAGTTCCATAGCCTAGGAGCAGCCACTTAGAAGGCTCTCTCCTATGTCTGAACCAGACAAGCCTAGGAGACTGGTGGGATGGAGAGAAAGTCCTATCCCAAAGACTGTTAGGCCATTTCTGCACCTTACCTAATGCCATTCTCCTCTGGTTGCAATCCCAGCAGTACCTTTGGCAGGAAGGGAGCATGATGGGAACACTCCCCTCTGCACCAGACTGGCTACCTGCAGAAGAGAGCATGAGGGACACATCTTTTCTTTCCACAGTGCAGCCAGGCTCCTTCTCATGCTGTGCAAAGGCAGGAAGTGCCTCCATCATGCTTCCAGGCCTTCTACAGGGCAGGTAAGTGCAGGAGCATCACACGATCAGGGGTCATTGACGGAGAAAATCTGTCAACCATTTATCCTGCTATCATGCTGACTGGCAATGGGAGAAAGACGGGACCATGATGACATCTTGCAGAAGTGTCATCACAGTCATGCTCCTCTCCTGTCCCCATGCCGTGACTCCATATCCATGTGGAAAGGGCCTAAGACTTGACCTGGCTCATTGTCATAGATAGTCTGGACCTAAGCTGCATAGGGTTTCATAACGGTCACCTCCAATTGTGTTTGTAAACGGAACAGCAGCCAGTAAAGCTGTTTCGACAAGGGAGTTACCTTGTCCCTCAAACTAGCCCCAGTCAGGAGCCTAGCCACACATTTTGGACCTGCTGAAGCTTCCAAACAGTTTCCCACAGCAATAGCCCAGAGAATGACAACACTAAAGCAAGATATCTCTAAAAGGCAAGGAGAAGGATTTAAATGTTTTTTTAAAAAAATCAAGACTGTCTCTGCAGAAGCTTAGAGCCTACGCTGTGAGGTCAGCCACAACTCAGAGATAGTGGTGTTACCACAAAGAGAAAAAGTGACCCTGGATTTATGGTGCCCATACTTCTCAGGTTGCACTGTAAGCATTGCCATAAGGAAGGCTCATCCAACCCTTAGCTGTACTGCCCCATTTTCAGAGCAACACAGCCAGCCCATCCATTTCAGGGAGTATTGAATTCAATTATATACTGCGAAGAAAACAAAATTCATTGGGGCCAAATCCGGACCTGGTGTAGCCAGACACAGCTCACAAGCATGTTACTCTGGCTTACAGCAGGAGCTGTACTGGGTCCCAATAATCCATTGTCTGTTCTCATGTCAAATTGATGGATTACAGCTTCCTAATGTGGGATTGATGAATTATGACGCCCTAATGTTGGGACAATTGATTATGATTTATCTTTTTTTTAAGAGTATAGCTTGCAAAGCAGTTATTGATACCATCTGTGCATTAACGTCCTTTTTTTAGCAAAAAAACAAAACTTCAAACCACAAATGCACACATGCATGCACACACGCGCGCACACAACCCTATAATTGTTGTTACCATTTTATGATAGGTGGGGTGCTTTTTTTCTTGGGCTTTCATTTTGTGCTTAAAACAGGATATTAATGCATAGAAAAAGAATAATATTAATAATCATGTTTTTGTTGGGTGCTTTGTTATGGTTCTGTTTTTTGCTTTGGAAAGGGATACTGATGCATAGAATAATAAGGATAAGTGTAACGTTCTTGTACAGTGCTGTGTTTTTGGTTTTTGCTCAAAAGGGGATATTAATGCTAGCATCAACAACACAAATAATATAAGGTTTTTGTGGGTGCTGTGTTGTATTTTCATTTTGGATCAAAAGATCATTAATACACAGATGGTATAAGATGACGATGACGATGATATGTGTTGTTAAATACACTTAAAGGACCATTTGTTCACGATAACAAGGTTTGTCAAGGTTTATAGACCAGGTTGAGCCAGAAGTGATTGGATGGATGGTCATCCACTCATTACAAGCCTTTGGAGATTCGAAAAGACTAAACAATGTACACCCCAACTACCAGACAACTGCTCTATCCCTTCCCGTTCTAAGTGGATTCAGATCCAGCTGGTCAACTGGGGAGCACTTTGGGGTCAACACACACACACACACACACACGCCTGCTTGATGGTTTTGGAGAGGAAGGAGGGGAGTGAGGGAGACAAATGGGAGAAGTAAAAGACCTCACGCTTGGCTCCAAAGCTCAGACCAGGAGGGAAGGTTGTAATAGTGACAAACAAGTCTGAAGGGACTTCTCCCTTCTCAAATGTCACCCGGGGAAGGAGACAGGAGACAGCGGACCAACGGGGAGACAAAGGAAAAGCAGGCCACAGCTCTAATGCCCAGACATGAGTGGACAGTCAAATGTTTTCAGATGGGACAGGAAATATCCATTCTGTGGCTGAGGACATCTGGCTCTCTAACTGCCCACCATGGAGGCCAGCTGGTTTTAATCAATGAGAGATTGCCTTTAAAGACGAGGCCAAGTCCTCAGTCGTTGCTGTAGAGCTATACACTGAGGCATCCCTCACAGGGGAGAAAGAGTGAGATGGTGCTTTATTCCTGAAATGAGTGATATCGGGATTCAAGCCTGCTTGGAATTTATGTCCCCTGTCCTGGAAGGCTTTGCCTCTTAATCCTAGGACTTTCCTTGATTGATCCCTGAAAGAATTCATTCCTTTCAATGTTCCACGTTGACCAAAATGACATCTATTTCATTGCATCTCTGCTTGGGAAATTGCCATTTCAGAGTTATCCTTACTTGAAAGTGGAGGAGGAGAACCTGTGGCCCTTGAAAGTCTTGTTGGATCATATCTCCTGTGAGCTCCAGACAGCATGGTCAATGGTCAGGAATGGTGGAAGATGTAGTCCAACATCTGGAGGGTTCAAGATTGCCAGCGTGGAAGCTGGAGACGGCTACTGTCTCTTTAACGGTTGCATAGAAGAGGGAATTTCAAGAGGAGTTTGAAAAAGATGGCAGTCTCATAATGCAGAAAGCATGTCTTTCTGCTGAGGAGCATGGGAGTTGAACTACAACTAAGTAAGGAAAAGTAGAAGACTAAAACGAACTTAGGTGCAAATTGCATGAGCAGAAGTAAGTGTGTTCCATTATCCCTTGGAAGAACACACAACAACCTGGTTCTTTAGAGTAGGGATGGAACAAAAAGTGTTTTTTAAAAAATCAAAAATGGTCAAACAAGTGTTTTGCAGATGTTGAGAAACCCAGATGAGGAGAATGCTAGACTGATGAGTATCTGCTCAGTTCAGGACTTATGCTGCACAAAATTTGCACGTGTGTTTTGTGTGTGTGTGTGTGCGCGCGCTCGCACGCAGGCGCATGCACGTAACCCCAGAATTCTAGGCACAGAAAGCAAGTCCCTGCACAGAAAATGTTTTTTATGCCCAAAAAATAAAAGTGATTTTTGGACAGAATAAGTCCCCAAATATAGCATAAAATGTAGGAAGTAGCATTTTCTGTGCAAAAAGAAATTTCTGGGCAGAAATACTATTTTCTGCAAGCAAAATGCTTTCTATTCAAAAATACTGTATTAAAATTCCATGCAAAATAAATTCCAAAGTGGAAATAGCTTTTGAAAACAACGCAGTGTTCAAAGCCTTTCATGCAGCAGGAAGAAATTTGCTGAAATTATTCATGGCTTCCTTTGAGGAGAAGAATTACATTCTTAGTTCAGAACCACCACACCTATTCACTTTTCTGTCATTGCCCCTTATCCTTTGTTGTCAAGAGAGCTCCTTCCTCCTCCTCACTTTCTCTGCCCTCCAGAGAGCCCGTGGGAATGCACATCTCCTTTCTATCCTCAGGAGTGACAGCCAGCAAGTTGGTTTGACATCCAGCATCTGCTCTCCAAAACTAGCAACAAAGCAAACACAAAGAAAGGGGCAAGAGGTGGAATGCAAGGGGAGCAATCAAGCCAAGGAACAACATTCCAGAGGTGGAGAAAGGGAAGCAAAGCTCACCTAATGAACGGTGTCAGCATTGCACAAAGAAAGAAAACAAATGTTTTGACTCTCAAGCTAGACCCAAAGCCAGTGTCATTCTCATTGCCACTGCTCCTTGACAGAAAGGGTTGGGTAAGGGATTGGAAACCTGTACAGAAAAGGCCTCTTGTATTTCAGGGGATGTCATTTCCACCGAGTCCTCATGTTCTTGTGCTCAAAAGAGTTGTACCAACAACAAAAAAATGTACCTATTAGCAGAAGTTGCATGATCAAATGTGCACTTTGAGGGAAATGGCCATTTGGGGATGTAAAATACATAAATGTCAATAAAGAATGAAAAATTTTACGCTGGGAGAAAGTTTTTGAAAACTGCACACTTTTGGAAGAATATTCACAGTTCAGGACTCATCCTGTGCAAACAGATGCTCTTTTTCTTTTTACACTGAATATGTTTCCTGGGTAGAAATATTATTCTCTGTGCACAAAATACTGTTTTCCACACAAACCATGTGCATTTTTCACACAGAATAATTCTTGAATAGTAAAAACTCTTGCCCATTTAGGATTCTTATGCTTCCCAACACTTCAGAAACTCTTTTTAAAAATATTTACAAATATTCTTTCCATCCCTAAATTTTATACAGTTCTAATGTCGTCAGAATCCTGCTAATGTCTTTCACATACAGACGTTTCCCTGCAGTAGCCGTTGGATATTTTTGTTGTTGTTTTTGGAGGAGGGGTCCAATCTGAAATGGTCATTGTTGCAGACTGCAAATGTCTCCTTTTGAGGGGTGAGTATTAACACCCACAGACAGAAGGTTGGAAATCGAAGGAATTCCAGCCCATTGACCCCTCTCGTAATGCCATAAATGGAACATAGCACATTCTGTGTCATGGGGAAGTCTGGAATATTTTCCTCCACTTCAGGATTCTTGCCACTCTATAGCAAGAGATCGGGAGCAAATTTCTTCTTGCTCCTGCTGCTGCTGCTTCCTTGAGATCACAGGGCTTGCTGTGCCACCTGCAGGGCTACGCTGAGATAATGCAGCGCGGAGGGCGGCTAGAGAAACAGTGAGCCTTGTTGAATCACAGACAAGGGGAGGGAGCCAGGAATGAATGAAACTCAAGCCAGTCAATAGGGAAGAACAGCAAGAGGCGATACTTGTGGCCAAGGTTCTCAATTTCAGTTCTGACTGGATTGTGCTAATTTTTATTTTTTTATTTATTAGAAGAGCATGTTCAGAGAGATACCTTAAAGGAGGTTTTTTTAAAAAATGGATTTAAGCAGTCCTATCTTATGGAAGCAGTCCAGACATCATGTCCCAAGTAAGGGTTAGGAATGGACATGTTGGATTGCTTTACTTTTTCGTACATTTCGTTTTAGAAAAATCTCCCATCCTGTGCATGAGAAAATGTGGAAAGCTTGTGCAGTTCTTATCAGAAACAAACTGGGTGACCCTCTTGCCTGTCCCTACATTTTTACCATTATGAAGTTTTTCCTGTTTAACATCCTTGAAATTTTCTGAATTGGAAAAAGTTACTTTTTTGGACTGCAGCTTCCAAAATTCCCCTATTGGCTTGCCGAGAGATTCTGGGATTTGCAGTTCAAACGGTAACTTGTTGAAACTCTGAAAATGTCCCATGTGCAACCCTTTCCTTCCTCAGATTCCAGATTCCTCACTGCCCTACTTGCCTTCTTCTGGACACATTCTGTGCTCTTAGCCCACTTCTTAAAATATGATCCAGTACTGAGCAGGAGACGGAAGTCCAGTTGAGTCTGACTAATGTAGAATAGAATGGAATCATTCTTCCTCATGATCTGGACTCGGTTCTGTGAACATAACCTGAAAGCGTACTGGCTTTTCTTTCTTTAAAGCAGCTGCATAGTGGCTCCCCTGCCTTGATGCTTTTGTATTTCTGCTACCTTTCCATAACTCCAGCCTCCGTTTTACAATCCTGAGAAAAGCCTTTGCCCTAAGCCCTCAGCAGCCTTCAGAATCACGGAGAGCAAGGCAATTAATCCACTGGCCAGCCTGGGCTGCTGCCGACTCCATCCATTTTTACAGCTCTGATTAGAAACTGGGGCTCCCCCAATTCCCTTAAAGCCAGACACCATGGTCCCCTGGGAGTGTCCCGTGCCTCCTTCCCTCCTTCCTCTCTCTGATCCAGACCATCCCATGGCTCTATATTTGTCACAAGGCCTTGGGGAAACATTGAGAACTGGATAGCCTTTCCTCACCTAATGCTCCAGCTTGGTCCCTCTGGCACGAGCCCTGTCATTCCCACAAGAAGAGGAGCACCCTGGGGCAGAGCTAAAGTGTAACATGAGAAGATGTGACCAATTTGGGCTGGGATCAGCTTTATGCTGAGAGCTCTTTGGCAGCATTTCACCAAGCACGTCAAGGCAATGTCCTGCTGCGATTCACAATGAACTTTATATTTCAGGGGGCACAGGGCGGGGGAAGACACATAGAGGACTTCTCCTGGGACTGAGGTCCATGCCTTCCACTTGCCAGGGCATAGAAAAAGAGTTTAGGTTTGGTCAGTCTCCCATAGATGAAGCTGTCAGGTATCTTACTCTTCAGCTGTCCCTATTTCTCACGTATGCATCTTCTTCCTATGCAAAGTAGTTGGTTCTGTCTATAGAATGTGCACAGAGTTGCCAGGTTTTGGGGACAGCCCTGCAGGAAGCGTGGGGCAGGTCTGTATAAGACCACCTCAAGGAGGGTCCCTCATCAGATCTCAGGGCGCTCATGATATTTCAAATCTTGAGGGAACCCCCCACCCACACAAAACTTGCAATAGCAGGCCAGCGATTGTGAAATGAGAATGTGACTCAGCGGCTCAATGTTTTTGGGGAGTTTTGTGAGTTTTCTCTTCTCTGATGTTTTTAAAGAGTTGCAGTGCTATGATCAAGTGCCATTTTACTGGAGCATTATATAACTCTGTTTAGAGAGTGAGAGAGAAAGAGAGAGAGAGAGGTGAAGGAAACTGTTGTTCCAATACATTTCAGAATTAGAAAAAAATCCAATCAGGGATGGGAATGAAATGCGAATAAAATAATCCAAGACAACAGAAACATTTTATTTATTTATTTTTTAATGAGAACTACAGCAACAGATACTACAGCCTTCCAACATATTTGCCTCTGGAAAGCCCAGATACAAAAATGGGTATGATCACTAAGAATAGCATAAAAGTAACATAGCCAAGAAGCAGATGATCAATGGATGGACGGATAGATGGATAGATAGATAGATAGATAGATAGATAGATAGATAGATAGATAGATGCTGAAAGATATCATGTGTTTCTTGAATATCAAGAGAAATCCACAGTCAACTGATTTCCACCCAGAGGCGGTATTTTGATTACTGGCTCCTTGAGTTCCTTTCCTTTCAGCCTACTTCTGTTGAGAAATCAATTAAAAATGTCACTGCTCTTTGTCTCAATGGGCAGTGCAGCTTGACTCATGGGGTCTGTATTTATGTCTTTATTTACTTAGGAGATGTACATCCTGCCTTTTGATCAACTGATCCCTATGATGAGTTACAACAGAGTATGTAATACACACACGAGATACCACCAAACAGGGATGGATGAACTGTGCATCTTTCATTTTCTTTCACTTTCTCAACATTCTTATCTGAAATTAATTTATTTAATTCATTTGAATTCATTTTGCATCAGTTTGTGGCCTTGAGAAAGTCTGCATGAACTCTCATAATTATTTTATACCCATTTTCCCTGATATACACATTTCTGTAAGGCATATGAGAACAAGAAGCCAGTCAGCCCAGAGCCAACTTTTCTTCTCCTGAGGTCTTCCTGCCTTATTGTGTCTAGCTGAGATAGAGTTAACTCACCCCTAACTAATTCTAACTATCTAAAATAAATAATCTGTTAAAGTGTAGGAATGGCTGCACTGTTACTTAGGCAATATACAGAGTCTGCCATTTTTGGGAGAGGGATGCGTCCAATGAACTAACAGTTTAATAAATTCATTAACATTTTTCCAAGCCCTGATAGTCATGATGGGGGTTGTAGTTCTTCAATGTCTGGAAGGCACAGGTTCCCCATCCATGTTCTAACAGGCCAAATAAGGGTTGTGAAGATGGGAACACAGGTCAAGTGTGACAGTTGCCCCAAAGCACCCACTGTATTTTCAACCACCCCTTTCCTGATCTCAGAACTGCTCCACAGCCATCTCTTGCTGAGAGCAGACCGTACTGCAAAGTGAGGTATCATGGCCTGGAGACTATCACA
>CAOLHI010005411.1:0-69549 GCA_948474755.1 Ctenosaura bakeri
AAAAGTTGGAGTGGTATAGAGGGATTTTGAGAGGGATTGTTGAATTGGGTAATACGAAACCTGTCCTGAAGCCTGGAAAAATAAAGAGCGATGCTGGGGTTCAATGTGGCTCAGCACGTGGAGCTGAGGGGAAGCTCGCCAAGCAAACTGGCAGCAAGGCGGTCTGGAACTCGGGAGTGATCTGAGGAAGATCTCAGAATCAGGGGTTTTTATAGGGAGAAATGTAACTGTAGGCTATTCCGTACTTGGGGAAAACAATGAGTTTCGGGAGCAAGACAAAGCTTTGGAAAGGTCAAAATTTAACATGATTGAGTTAAGTCCGAATTGACAAAGAGGTAGACAGTATGTAAATGCTCAGTGCTTGGCATTTGAGTATTCACTTGCCAAGTTGCCTGCTCAGGGAAGGGAGTCCTTTGTAAACAGTGTGCATACATAATAAGGGTGTTTGCAGAGAGGTCTTCTAAAGCGGTGATTTGGCTATTTCTGACCTGCCTGTATTGTTTTGGGATATTGCAGTGTTTGAGGGCTGAGTCTAGTTCTGTGCTTATCCGGGGGCCTCACAAACACATGGAGGGGGTGGTGGAAGAGAGCCAAATTATTGATATCAAAATGATATCTTTATACTATCTCCAAGAAGGCCTAACCTGCAGTAACACTATGCTGGCTGGGGAATTTCAAGAATTGTCCAAAAAAATTTTTCCAGTCTCTGAGAACAATATTCCATTGGAAGATAGGCATCAATGTGTATATACCAGTTTATAAATTTGTAGGTGACGCTTACTCTCATGTAAGACAGTGTCACTCATTTTATTGTCCCCTTCTTACATTTGGGCTAGCTGACTTGAGCTTTTTAACAAGTGTGGCTTGCACAAGGACTTCCTCTGGATAAGGCTTGGAATCCAATAATCAACAATGTTGTTACCATACATATCATGTGCAACAGTTAGGACACATTATTGTTCCCCAGAAAATCAATGGTAGAAGCAATTGTAGCATTAGCATGTTTAAAGTCATTAGCAGTTAAATGCATATTATCAATTCTTAATGAATGTTGGTCTAATAACAGGGCACTAATTTCTCTTCCTGCCTTAATTACTCTTTCAGCCCCATTAATGATAACATTGATCCATAGAGTCATCCCCCAATTATCAGCTGTGTTCTAGACAAGGAAATCAAATCTTTCCTTTCTTATTACTTTGTCCAAGAATGAATTTCTCCACCTCTTTTAACATACCAAACCAGACCAGAAAAGCTTTCTGGATCCATCTAGATCAAATATGTACGAACAAACTTTTTTCTCCAAGATACCTATCTATGCTTGAACATTGTCACGTACTGCTTACTTAGAGTCTGCTTTTCACTTGGGCAAATCTATACCTACAACATATCAGTCTTGTCACACTAGTTAAGATTTCAGGGGCCTTGCTGATGCTCACAGCTGGAGCAGGAATTTTTTGGCTTTCATGTGGGAACTTGACCAAATGTGACATCTAGGCTCCAGTGCAGAAGAAGCACATATGTGAGCCACAGGAACATCAACTGGCCTCAGGAAAGGATGCAGTCAATATAGTATTAGCAGGACTCTGCTTAACTGTGGGAACAGACTGCACGATTTGCAGTTCATGCCATGGAGCCTGCAATGGCCAATGGAGGACCTGGATGCCCTTTTGATGTATATGAAGGCATCTGCTATGGTTTTTTTGCTAGTGAACTGCACTTTTTAGATGTGTTACACCTACTTCAAGTGAAAATATCATGTTTTCTCTCCAGGTAAATAGGAAGTTAATGAAGAGTTAGGGGTAAGTTACATTTATTGGGGTCAGCATCAAAGAAGGAAATTAGAGATCATGAGCCAATTGTCCAGTCAGTGAGACCAGCTGGGGAAGCTTCCAGATGCTTCAAACAAGAAGTTATAAAAAGCCTCAAAGTAACACATGTCTCTAGAGATAGAACAAGGGCCAGTTGCAGGGTGAACAAGGCATGTCCCCCAAAGCATCCCAGCATCCAGATATCACATCCTGAGTAGAACAGGAACGTTTAGTGGGATCTTGGCTGAATATGACTTACACTTTTTCTGTTACTTTACAATTATTTCCAAGTAATGCCCTAAGGAATGTGCCTTCATCTATAAGATTCCCTTTTTGCCAATGTAGATTGCTTGCTTAGAATAAAAGTTTTTCCTTTTGAAGATCTCCTCTGCCCACTCTTTGGCCCTTTCGCACTTTTTTTTTTTTTTTTTTTGCGCAAGCACCGCTTGAGCACCGTGCAAATGGGAGCACTGCTGCGCGGCGCTTACGAGGTTGGAGCGGGGCAGGGGCGTATTTTTTGATTTTTGTCTTGAAGCCGAAAATAACCCGTGCTCGCGCAATGCTCGTGCCGTGCTTGCACACTTACCTCCGTGCAGTGCGTCGGCGAGCTGGCCGGGAAGCGCTTCCTTTCCCCGAGGAGCCTACAGCTCCCACAGTGCCCTGCAGAAGGAAGGGGCGGGGTGCTCGTGCGACGGTCACGTCATCACGAAGCACCCTGTGGAAGGAAGGAGAGGGGAAGCAGCAGCGTCGCAAAAGAGGCTTCTCACGTGAGACGGCCTCCCCCGTCGCAGGAGAAGGTAAGATGAGAAAAGGGCCTTTCTTCACAGGCCTCACTTGAAGCATGTGTATGCACACAGATAAAATTATTATCTCCCACACAGGGATGGGAAGAGAAAATCTCTGCAGAGTCAGAGGTGGAAGCCTTAGTTAACTCTCCAGTAACTTCCCACTAGGTTACTTAGCCATGGGGATTAAATCAATGAGTGGTGGCAGCCTAGGTAATCTTCAGAGGTCCTGTCTCCTATTTGATACCCGAGTCCTCTAGGTGACAATGCAAGGGTCATAGACACAACAGGACTGAGCTGTGCAAGGAAGGCTAAAGCCTGTTCAGGGGTTTCTGGGGACACCATAGTCAATTATAACATCAGCCAATCCAGGGCATTGTTGTTATCATCCAATGGTGTCTATCACACACTGACATTGTAGCACATTAGCAACAAATGGAGGGCAGTGTAAGGGACCAGGTACCCCATGGCTGCAACCCTTCATTGCTCAACATAATATTGTAGTTCCATGTGCAGAATTATGTTATGCTGAGCCACTTACCACCTCTGTCATAGAGTTGTTGAGTCACCCCACCCAAGGCCATTCATGTCTGAGGAGAGTGAAGGGTGTCACAGAATTACATCATCTGCTCAGGTCCATTAGGGTCCTCCAGAGGTCTCAGGGGCACAAGTATTTTTTTCATGTCTAGTTAAAGGGGCATAGACAGATGTTTCTGTACTCTCCCCTGCTGTCCTCTAGGCATGAATGGCTGTAGGTGTGGGGCTTCAGTGAGCAAAGGCTAATGAGGGAGCTTTGGTTGCTGTGGAGAAAGAGAGGGAATACCAACCTCTACAGTGACCAAAAATAGATAACACAGGCATAGGACTTAACTATGTATGTGCACACCACTAACAAGATGCAGCCATAGGAAATATAGGAAAACAGTCTAAAGAAGACCAAACAATTGGCAAAACAGCTATGTTGGATAAGGATATCCTTCCTCACTCAAGGGAACAGCTTTGTAATTGCCTCAAGTAGTCAGGTGATTTACCAATGATAAGAAGGCTTCAGAGAGAGGAAAAAATTGAATAGTAACATTGCTTTGAAAAGAAGACCTACTTTATTTCCAGCCCCCGCTTTTGCAAGGAATCCATTCTAATTTACTTATGTTACTTTCATTTAAAAATAAATGTGATTTAATTTATTTTAGCAGGGTGGGCCTTCAATGAAATGTGCCAATGTATAGGGTTTTTTTTTAGGATTCCAGCCAGCCATGCAATCCAGACTTATTCCAGGATGTTACAAGCAGAATCCTATTGATGACACATGATTGTGTAACATGGGGGCAATCCAAAGATATATACTTTACGTTTGTTGCACAAGGAGGTATTCAGTACTTCCTTGTGAAAATTTATGTACTTTTTTTAAAAGGAGTGGAGTATGGGGGCTTTTGGAGAGCTTCTGGGGCTGCATTTTGGGGTCTTAAGAAAGGGGAAGGAGAGGGGAGAGGTAATTCAGATGAAGAAGATGTGAATGCTCTGGGCTTCTGGGAAAGAAAATGGAGGATGCATTCCATCAATGAGTGCACCATGGTCTCTCTCTCCCCCTTCAAGCTGAGACCAACTGCATTTTCTTTGTCTGAATTTTCTCTCCCCCTCCACTGTGAATTCCTTCTCTTTCAAGCTAGACCCAATAGCTGCTTTTCTATTAGAATTGCTTCTTCCCCTCTCTCCCTCCCCATTGGTAAGCCTCAGGGGACCCTCCTCTGGCAAAACAGCTGCTGGGACAGAGGGAGAACAAAGAATTGCATGACAGGGACATTACTCACCACTTGCTCAGTGTATGATCTTGGCCACTGTTCCCATATCCTGTGATACATGTCTTGCACACAGTAGCTTCCCAGATTCATTTTCCTCCAGGGCATAGAAGGAGAAACAGCCAACTGCTCCCCCTCCCATATTTCAATATCAAAATAAACAGATTTAAATATAAATTTATTTCAATATAAATTTCTTTGTCCATCATGTCCTAAAGTGGATCTACACATTTCTCCATGACAGTATCTTAATATTCTCTCCTTCACTGAACGTGCATCTCAAACACAGTTAATGTGTTTGGGAATGTTTCTGTGAGGGACTGCAGTCTGAATAGCAAGAAGCTGAGTCATTAGTCACCTATTTGGCTCCCAGTCCTTGAGTCAAATGTGCCCCTATTACAAATGGTTAAAAAATATATACTTTTACTTAAACTGTAACAGCATGCAAAAAATTACAACTGCCTTTCTATTGATTGTTAAGAGCCTTTTAAAATTGCTTTCTTTCTATTTAAGTGGGCAAAATGTTATTAAAATCTCTTATGGTTGAGGATTCAAAAAGGAAAGGAACAAAAGGGGATTGGGGATTAGAAAATTGTGTCACAAACTGGCCTCTGGGGGTTTAGAACACTTCAAAGTTTTCAAAAATCGATCTCCCTCCTATGCACATTACAACAGGACAGAAGGGACTTTGGAAAAGTGGGACCTTTTGCTGACATCCTTTAGGGGGAAAAAAGGTAAATCTGTAATTCCTTGATGGATAACATAAATACTTGTACATTTTATGCTGCAAGCTGGAGGGTCTCCAGCTATGCAGTGTACAGCTTTCAATAAATATGCAAATCCTTACACTGTTGTTCTGAAATGTTACTGACTTTAGCAAAGTGTTTGTTTTTCTTGTATAGCCCATGAAGCTTTGTTCTCTTTCTAAATTGACTGAACATACCCACCTGTCAGCACATTACTCTCAACATGGAAAAGGCATATATTCAAAAACAGCCCCAGCTAAGGATAGTGTGTCTCTTCTGAATCAATGCCTGGAGGAGGTAATGAATTGGAGGAGGAAAAAGAAAGAGAAGCTGAATCCAGGCCCTTTCCACACGTTACCTGCTCGTGGAGGTGGGGGGTGCCGTTTGCACAAGCAGCCTCTTGCACGAGGCACTCGCATTGGTCCTCCGTTCTCCCACAGCTGGGTTGCCGGTCATGCAGCCATCACGCAAACGCCCCGCCCCTTCCTTCCGCAGTGAAGCCTGGGAGCTGTAGGCTGTGCTGGGGGAGGAAGCTTGACTGGCCCGGCTTGCCCAACGCACCGCAGGGCAGGTAAGGGTGCGAGGGCCCTGGGATCATTGCACAACCATGCAGTATTTTCAGCTTAGAGCCAAAAATAAAAAAAATCCGTGCTTTAGGCTTGTGAGTGTCTCGTAAATGGGAGTGCGTCGTATGGACTGCCGCTCCCATTTACGTGATGCTCAAGGGGCCCTCTCGCAAAAGAAACTGCGTGCCAAAAGGTTACCAGAGGAGATGGTGCAGTGGCGGAATTTGGAGTGTGTGGAGGGGGGCAGGAGGGGGCGGGGCTATGGCATGAGCGGCATGGCCACTGTGCATGGAGGCGTGGCTGCGGAGCATGGTGATGTGGCCAGGGCACACAGGGGCATGGCTACGGGCCAGGACACCTCAAAAACATTGGCGCTCGAAGCGAATCAAGCCCCCCACTCCCACATTCCTACATGACTGAGATGGAGGTGTTTACAGTCAAGGGTCCTATGTTGAGTTAGGAGTTGTGTCAACCAGTCCTGGATAGAGTTGTGCTCCCCCTGAAAGTTTGTGCTTGCATCCTGGGACTGCTTCTGGATCTGTCACTCCAAATGACAGCTCAGACAGATGTGATGGCTGGGAGTACCTATCACTCGCTTTGACTGTTATACCAGCTGCACCATTTCCTAGAGCTGGAACACACCATACATTGGGTTTTTTCTGTACCAATTTCAGAAACTTTAGGTAGCTCAAAACATGGCAGCCAGAATGGTTACTGGTACATTTACAAGTGATCATATTACACTATTATTACTACATTGGCTGTTAGTTAGTTTCCAGAAAAGGTACAACATGATGGTTGCTACCTTTAAAGCCTTATATGGTTGGGTCCAAGTTACCTATGAGATTACCTCTTCCCATGTAATCGACCCCATACATTCAGGTCCTCTGGGGGACATTTGCTTCAGGTGTCTAGGTTGAGGTTATCAACTGTCACCCAGAGGACTTTTTCTTCATCCACCCTCTAGCCACTGGAATGACCTGCCAGAAGAGATTCAACAGCTGAATAAGCTGAATTTAAAACAGCATTAAAGACCAGTCTCTTCCACCAGGCCTATCCAAAAGATTTTTAAATTCTGAATTTTAAATTATGGACTGATTGTTTTAATACGTATTGATCTTATATGTTCTGATATTATGTGTTTTTAACGGATGTTATATGTCTTCAGCTGATGTTCTGTGTTGTTTTTGTTCTTAGAGGTCAAACAGTTTCTGGTCTTGCTTCCCCTAATTGATAATAAAATGGTAGCTGCATTTGTACCAAAGTGAGAGTTGCTGTATTCAAATGTATTTCCTCACCTCGATTATTGCTACTCAAAGTGGTGGTCTGTGAACCAGTGCACATCCTTGAGCCATCTTTCCATGGCAATGTTTTGGGAAAGAAATAAACAACTGTAGCTAATCTCATTCAATTCTATATATTCTTCAAGGAAAGCAGTTGGAGCATCTGCATTCGGTTCAAAATCACACAAGCAGAGTTTTGTAAGTGGATGTACTTTCTTGGCTATTGCACTTCCATCTATCCCTTCTAAAATCAGCAGTAGTAATCCCTTGATTTGGAGACCTGGTGTGGTATAGTGGTTTGAGCATTGGATGACAACTCTGGGAGACTACGGTTTAAATCAGCCTTGGGTCCCACGTTGGGAGAAAGACAGGATGCAACTAAATTAAATAATAAATAAATACATAATCCCCACTCAGTCATGGAAACACAACGGGTGACCTTGAGCAAGTCATACAAGTCTCAGCATCAGAGGAAGGCAATGGCAAACTCTTTTGGAACAAATCTTTCTCTTGCCAAGAAAACCCCATGAAAGATCCACCTCAATGTTGCAACATGTTGGAAGCAACTTGAAGGCACACAAGAACAACAAACTCCTTTCATTGTGAATTTGGTTGTGCATCCCATTACTCCTTCTGGTGCACCTTCCATTGTGAGTTTGTTTGTGCATTCTATTGAGCATTCTGGTGCACAATATTTTCATTTTAGCACAACAATCATGTAGCACAATCGATGGGTAACTTTGTATGTGAAGATGTATGCTACATACACCCAATGAAGGATTTCTTCCTATAGGTTCACATATTGCATGGTGATATGTTTTAAAATTTCCCTACTCCACATCCTTATAAAGATCCTACTCTGGCAGCTCTTGTCTGAGTGAACCATTCAAATTCCGCTCACATTCTACCTAGGACACAATTCAGTGGCAATTCTGACTGTCAGCACTTCATAAAAGAGATAGCAAAGTGGTGGTAGACACAGTAGCAGTAACGTGAGCTGCTGAAAAACAAGCCATTTCCTTCAATAGGAATGCCAGTGGGAAAGTGATTGGTGGTTCATTCAATCATGCTGAAAATGGCATTCATTGTCAAGCCAAAAATAAAAGCAAAAAGAAAAAGAAAAAGAAAAGTTAATTTCTTTACTTTACCATCTGGCTTTAGGATACATATAAAGCAATATTTTTGATTTTTTTTAAAAAAAAAAAAGATCAAAAGAGATGGCAGTGTGAACAATGAATAGCAGAAGCTGATATCTCCCATGTTAAAAAAAAAAAAAGTCAGCCAAATTGACACCAAATGGTGCCCTCCTCCATGTCAGCATTGGTATTTTTTTTCTTTTCTATGATTCTTTTTTCTTTTTCTTTTCTTTTTTTTGCGCTATTCATGCACCAGTTTCTATTTCCTACCTTCCCCGATCATGGTACCACACCTGAATAAAAGTTGACAGAAGCTCCTTTTGAGCAGAGCAGAAAAACTATGACAGGATGATACCTGAGTGGAGAAACCCTGATGTTTTGGTCTCCCATGGTCTTCTACTACTGGCCACACTGCATGAGTTTGATATGAGATGTAGGTCAAGCTATCTGGAGAGCTAAAGGATCTCCATCTCAGGCTGCTCTACCAGCTAAGCAGAGCTGCTTCCAAATATGTTCATTTTGGGTGCCACTTAAGGGGAATTAATTTCTGTTCCTTCCTGTCCAATCTCCCTGCATCTGCCCTGGTTACACTGACTATGCAGGAGAACCTTGCTGGTTGAATTGGAGGCAGATCCTAGACTGTTCCAAAATCAGCCCTCCAAAACATGGCAGTTAACAAATGAGGAGGATCATTTTCTTCCACAGGGTCACTTCATATGAGGCTACAAAAAGCACACATCTTCTTATTCTTTCATAACCTACCACTTACAACAGAAACACAGTATTTTTCACAAGGTACTGATAGGAAAAGTATTAACTATTATTAATTCTTGCCTGAGAAGATGAGGGAAGAAAAATACAGTGGTGAGAATTTTGCAAAGTTTTTGCCTAGTATTTGCATATGCTAAAGTGTTTTGGGAAGTAATTATGCACAGAAATGCATGTGACATTTTAATGTAACAAGTGAGGGGCTTGTGCAAAAAACTGTGGCCAGTGTTCTATATAAGCTACTCAGTTAAGTCAACTAAGTAGGTTGGGGAGCATTATGATCACAGCAATAGTGACAAGTAGCAATCGTGAATATGGAACAGTTACAAATAGTAAATGGGAAGGGCAAGATTCTGTCCACTCCTCTCCTTCCCCTTGCTGAGTTTGCATTTTGAACTCAGTTTTACTGAAGCAAGCTGAGGACAAAGGGCAGAAGAGGGAGGAAGAGATAGAAACAGGGGCATTTTGAAAGTAGCTGGAAAAGTGGGATAATAGAAGATAAAACAGCATCACCCCTGACACATTAGGACTGGAGGGTATGTGTCTCTGCAAATTGTGAAAGCAAAGGTTCCTTCCCACCTGGCCTCACATTCATTTAGGGAAAAAAACAATCAGAACAGGAAAAATATAACACCAAACAATGAAATATTTTTCCTCAAAGTCTTTCTGAACTACCTGTTTATAATGCTATTATTCCACTTCCAACATCCTATGGAATCCTGGGGTTTGCAGTTTAGGGAGGGGCCTTTAGAATTCTCAGCCTTTAGGCCTCAGTAAAGTACAACCCCCAGAATTTCACAGGATGTTGAAAGTGAAATAATAGCACTATAACAGTGCAGTGCAGAAAGACCTTGGGTAACTGAAGAACACTGCAATCCTTATTCAAGAATGCACTGGTTGTGATGAGACAGGATTAGGCACAAAGGTCCTTCTGCTAGCTGATCTGAGAGTTATAATGGCAGAGCTGATCTGCTGGCAGAACTGCTCTTTTGGCTAAGATCTGCTGTAAAGACAGCCAGAAAAGAAGCTGAAGCTGAATAGAGAGAAAGAGGAGCTGAGTTATACCAGATCCAAACCTCCTCCAGCCCAGACTCATAGGAACAATGCTGACCCAAAGTTAGGCCAGGGTGAGGACAGCCCTAAGTAATTTCCAAAATCCTTAAGCTAGGAGGGGTTTGGAATTGGCACAGCTTTGACAGGTCCTGGGACACCTTTACTTATCGGGACTGGACTCTCAAATCACTAAACTACCATTTCCCTTGAGTCCATACAGAAAGGCAAAGATTTAAGGAAGACTTTCAGATTTATTTGGCATCTATTTATTTGTTTATGGGATTTATACCTGGACTTTCCAGAAATGACTTCAAGAAACACCTGAAATAAATGTGTGTGTGTGTGTGTGTGTGTAAAACATATCCAACAAAAACACTGAGCAAAACTACAAAACACAAAAACAGCAAATGAATGGAAAGATATAAAGAGCAGGTAATAACTGTTAAAATATTTCCAATACCATGAAAAGCCAGTGAAAACTGGCTGGGCTACAAATTATGTGCCTGCATGGGAGAAAGACTTTAGGCATATTTTTCCTCTCACCTTATATAACTTCTAAACCTGGCAAGCAACTGGCTGGAACAGATATCAAGCTGGGCTAAAGACTGGTGGGTTTATCCTGGCTTGCCAGATTCAGAATACACACCAGGCGAAAGTTCAATTATAAACCTAATTACACCTTTAATTGCTTAAACAATCAGCCATCTGACTTTGCAGTGCCTGCTTCCAAAACGTTTCCTACTGATTTGGATGCAGGTGCGTACGCAGGTGTTCATGTTGCAACATCTCACAGCCACGGTGTGCGGTCCCAGCATTGTAGCACTGTATGCCTCAGGATGTACACAATTCCATATCAGGTTCAACCAGATACTGAACTTTATCACAAGCAGAGTTTATTAAAAAAAAAAAAAAGAGGTAAAAACAGAAACTGAAAAGGCAGGGGAGAAAGGAAGCACAGGATGATGTTGTATAATTTATGTGGTGTGAGGAAGACAGGGATCCACAAAGCTGTCCTGTTTCAAGGCTGCTTTAGTAGGAATTTCACAGTCTAGTTCTACCATTATAATGAGCTATTGCATGGACTTATTCCAACATCAACCTGTGGTGGGACCATTTTGCTGAAGCTTGTTCCAGACAACCTCAAAAATGATGTGGCATCTTCTCAAAGCAAGAATGTTGATCTGTTCTAGAGAAGAGTTTGTAACTCTGGTATGTTGTTTCATATCCTCCAAGTGTTTTGATTTGGCAAGGGCAGTCCTGATAAATCCTCTAGCATTCCACTTTTCCAGGTGCTTTAAAAATGTCCCTGTTTCCTTTTCTTCTTCCCACTTTCTCCCTTTGTCCTCAGCTTATTGAAGTTGCTGCAAGCTGAGTTTAGAGTACAAATGTTGTTTGCATTTAAATAACTCTGCATTGGTGGAGAGGAGAGGAGAGGAGAGGAGAGGAGAGGAAGGGGTGGAGCGTTGCAGGGAAATGCCTCTCCCAGCTTGTGTGCCCTTCTTCATTAGTAACTCCTGCCATCCTAACCACAAACGGATGTCACTTGGCAACACATGTCCCAGTTTTGATTTGTGAAATGTTGAAGGGTATATTGTTCTGAGGAAGGATTTATGAAACCCTATCATTTATTTTCAGAATGCAAGATCAGAGAAGTTTTTCAGGACCCTTAAAAATTGACAGATTATCTAGATCAGGGATGGCCAAACATGGAAAACTAGGGAGCTACATTAGACCTTCAAGAGACTTCGGACACCTGCACCCCTCACTGCACCTATTCTTGAAAAAAAATGCCCCCAAATCTTCCCTAACACCTTCTAGGGGACATGAGGTATGTTTTGGGCCCTTCCTGAGCCCCTAAGAGGACATTTTGATGCAAAAATCATTAAAATTTTTGAAAATTTTCACTTAGACTGGAAGGTGTCCATGGGGTCTCCGAATATGGAGAAATGCATACATGACTTAAATCTTGTTTTAAGGTGAATCTTATAATAGTGCAAATAGTGATGGTCTTTTTGTGACTGGACACAACTGTTTTCAGTACATGTATTATCCATTCACTTTTGTTACCACTTACTTCTGGAACATCCCTCTGAAATATTACCTCTGCCCTCACACCTTACTTGGATTAACCCTTCTTTCTTTGTCAACACACAAAATGTTTACATGTATTTTCCCCTTCATACCTGTGCTTCTTTGTCAACTTCTCCCTCTTTCTTTGCTTATGACTCTAAAATGTACTAGGCTAATGCTGAACCAAAAGAAAATATCCATGTATATATTTGGTTTGAGAATCTTGGCTTCCCCCTTGATTCTGTAACAGAATCTGAGATAGCACGTCATTGGTAGAGACTGACTGGATTAAAACCAGAAACTCTTGCTTTTTGTGTATTAAACCAATGTGGTGCACAGCCAGAGCTGTGGTCTGGATTGTCTACTTGGATGCTGCCTTATTTTTAAGCTCTGAAATGACCTTTCCCATACAGACTGCACATTGGAATCTCATGAAAAGAAGTTATCATGCATGATTTTCTATTTGAACTGGGACTTGGCCTGAGCAATAGTTGTATTCCCAACTCTGGCTCTGACTCCAAACTATTCCTTCAGCTGTGACACAGGGCTTGATTTCTTAGTTCTGACTCCTTGTTCCTGTGAGTAGCACCTACCAATAAGTCCCTTTCAACACACCTTCTAATCATGGGTCATGACTTAGGCCCTTTCTGCACCTTACCTTTTTCCAGCGCTGGGGTGCAGGGATTGCACGAGCAGCCCCCAGTGAGAAGCTGTCATGTCCCTGCTGCTTCAGCTCCACACGAGCTGCTTGCTTGCACGAGAGCCCCACCTCTTCCTTCTGCAGCGCAGCCTGGGAGTTTCCCAGGCTGCACTGGGGCAGGAAGCATGACCGGCACAGCTCCGGAGGCTCCACATGCTAGGTAAGTGCGTGTGGGGCCCAGAAGCAATGTGAGATCATGCACCATTTTTGGCTTCCAGCCAAAAATGAAAAGGTGCATGATGGATGCCTGCTGGCCGCTGGAGCATCATGTGATTGTGAGTGCATCATGCAGATCGTTCCTCACAATTGCGTGAGGCTCCAAGTGCCCTTTTTCATGGCAAATACCATGCAGAAAGGGCCTTAGATGAATATGCATGCACATTTCTTAAGTACTAACTTACCAGAATGGACTAATGTAAAAAGGGCTCAACTGGATCATGCCAAGGATTCTTTTAGCTCAAGCCAGTTTGAATCTTGGTTTTTGGAAAATAAGATAGTAGTGGTGACAGTGGTGGTGATTCAGGGATATCCACATCTGTAAAGTTCACATCATGGACATCCTCTCATTCTCACCTACATGTTTGGTTCAGGTCTGCTCTTATAGGGTGGTGGTAGTATTTTCAATAGGGTAAAATCTTGCCCTTTTTTGTGGTATCATTTTTTTAAAATCTGTGTGGATTTTTTTAAAAAACTGTATGCATTACTAGAATGTATTCCCCACCACTCTTGACTGTGATTGCACACATTTGAAATATGCATATGCCTGTGCAGGGTTTTAAGTGTGTGCATTTTGCAGAGTACACATCCATAGCCATGTATAAATGACAGAATTATGTCTAGAGACCAAATTGTATCTGGTTCACAGTCAGTCCAGAAAACATGAACTGGATGAGACATAAACACACAGAAAGTTAAAAAAGGGAATTTCTTGCACATCCATATTCAAACCTAGAATACTGGATTACCAGGATAACCACATGGTTTCTGGAAATCTGCAGGCAGGACATGTAGACAACAAGTTTCTCATGCTGTTTCCTCCCACCAACCAGCATTCCATTGCACATTGTTTCTGAAGATGCCTCCATTTAACCATCATGGCCAATCAGCCCTAACAGATCCATTGTTCATGAATCAGATTAGTTCCATTTTCAAACCATTTGTTGCAATCCTTTGCTTCTGTTGGGATCCAGATTTCATTTTAACCCCACTGGTGTTCATTGAGAATAAGGTGAGAACCATCAAAACCCATGATAAGGAGGGTTTTACGACATACTCAAATCAGTCTCCTAAGCTATTGTCATTAGCCTTAATCTTAAACCCATGTTCAATGTTCCAGAATTATCTCATTGCTGAACATTAATAAGTAATGATACAGAGAGAAGCAGATTGTCCTCTCTAAAATCCAAAGAAATAAAGAAACTTACAAGCACACATGCATAGTCAATTTCTAGTTACGCCTTACTTTATTTTTCCCCATGCATGAATGTTAGTAATGCTGCAGGTCAGTGGAATCTTGCAGATCAGTGGAATCTTGAGGAGAGTATTGGTTTAATTGGATTTTAGACAAGTAAAATGAGAAAACATAGTTGGTATGTCTACAGGGTAGGTGAAGGAAGACCTGAAATGCTAGTGGAGGAGGAAGCTGACTGACAGAACCCAAACATAAGTTCTCCAAAATTCTCCATATGTTAGTGGCACATGGGATTGGTTTCTAAAATAGGCAACCACATTCACTTATGCTTCCAGATCGTCTAATAAACCATAACTTGCATGAAGTATTTATTTTCCAATTCACAGCCTTACTTATGTGCTGACCCATTAAGGACATAGAAGCTGTACTACATCCAGACCTATCTAGTCCAGCATTCTTTTCCTACAAGAAATGGCCAAAAAGATGCATAAGAAATCACAAGCAAGGCATGAATGCTATGTTCATATTCCTAACAAACGCTGCTAACAAGGCATATTACTTTTGCTACAGGAGATACTAGTAATCACAATTTGTAGCCAATTGTTAGATCCAATCAGAGTAGACCCATCAAATCTATGGGATTTATCTAAGTGTTGACTCACCATTCTCTAGTTGAGACTAACTAATAGGATTCAGACTGCAGACAGCCTTACTCTCTGCTGTACATGACCTAATCACCATGTCCAAAGTAAAACACCACAATATAATGCGGCTAAAGGCAACTTCACATTTCAGTCATAGCAGAAAACATAACATGATCCTACACCATAAACACTAGTTGACAATGACCTGTTTACCAAACTAAAAGAAAATTTCTGCTATTTCACAGCTGAGCCCTTCTCTCTCAACCTTATCTCTCCATCTATGTAAGGTCAAATATATCCTATTCTAGGAGAAAAATAGTTTAGCAGACCCTCAATTTATGTAGCTATAATACTTTTCTTCCAAAAACAAACAAACAAACAAACAAACAAACTATAAATACTGACTGCTTGAAAGACTACTGTGGTGAGCAAGGTTCCACAGTGCATTTCTTGGGTGGCACTGGAGAGCATTTGGACAGATAAAACAAGAGGATGTGAAAAGAAAAAGAAAGGAAGATTTTTTTAAACATGGAGAAGAATTTGGATATGATTTGGTGGGATGGGGAGGTTTGGGAGTTATATAGTCATAGAACTGGAAGGGAGCTTGGTGTTCACTTATCCCAACACCTTACTCCATGGCTATTTCCACACTAGACTGTTATATGCTGTTATTCTACTTTCAACATTCTATGGAATCCTTGACGATTCCATAGGATGTTGAAAGTGGAACAATAGCACTATAACAGTCTAGTATGGAAATTTGCAATGCAAGCTGCAACTGCATCAGTCACGGAAACTCACTGGGTGACATTGGGCAAGTCATAAGATCTTAACAAAGATTTTCTTTAAAAAATTCAAACCCTACCTGGAACCCCTAGGAAATCAATTTCAGGAATCACTGTGGACTCAATTCCATGCAGTTTGATATTTCTCTAATCTCTTATATGAACTACAGAATCATTTTGAGGCGTAAAATTTCCCCTTGCTCTTCAATACTATTCCAGCATTCATCATGGCTGCATTGGGATTCTTTGAGTCCATTATAGTGAAACAATGTGATAAATAGTTATGTGGAATAGGATAAAATCCCATAATTCAACCAACAAGCAATTTCATTATTTATCCTTTGATCATGCACACTAGTAGAGTGATTTCTATAAGTGCAATAGTTTTAACTATCCAAAAATAGGTGCTAAAAGTGCACCCATTTTTTAAAAAAAAAATAAAATTCCTCAGCTTACTTTTACAGCTTTAAAGGCAAACACACACATATACACCCACAAAGTCATAGTAAAATAACCACTGCTTTTAAAGAGCATATGTTGTGTTGTTGTTGTGTGCCACCAAGCTGTTTCTGTATGACTTTCTTTGCAAGATTTGTTCAGAGGAGATATTCCTCCCTCTGAGGGCCAAAGAGTCATACTTGCCCAACATTATCCAGTGGGTTTACATGGCTGAGAAGAGATTCAAACCATGGTCTCTAAAGTTGTAGGCCAACATGCAAAGCTGCATTTACATATAAATTAGGGTTAAATATCTTAGAAAACTTGTGAAATTCATGGGGTCACCATAAGTTGATAATTTGCTTGAAGGCACATACACAAATGCACACATACGTCTTGGAAAGGCCAAGAGGAAGAAATGCCTTCCACTATATAATGATGCATACATATCATGGAAATTGCTGAAGAACACTGAGTTTTCTAGTTAATTTTAGTTAGGTCTCTCATACAGAGAAAAACAAATCACAGAAAAGGCAGAGGCTGGCAAGGACAAACTCAGATAAGAGGCAGCGAAAAACTTTCAAATGGTTGGCCTCACTACAAATAAATAAGCATAAATTTCAATCACAATGCGTGTGCTTATGCATATTCCAAGTGATCCTCTGTAAACACTGCAGAATAATTGACTATGCTCAATTAAACAATAGCGCCCTATTAAAGTAGCAAGTGTCAAGCCCTTTACACAAATTCTTCATGAGTGTTCAACTGCTTTTGCTACAGTTTCATAAGAAGGGTTAGTCCCCCGTCCCCCGTAATAAATATATGTTTAAAGGGGAAAAAAAACTTTCACCAGCAATATGTATAGCATGAGACTTAGTAATAATACATAGCCACACATCTGGAACAAAATGGATTATCATACCTGCCTTTCATTTTTATTCTCTTTTCCAGCCTACACCTAATTGCTTTTAAAATTATACTTTCTGTTTCTTTTAGAAGCCGAAATTAGCTTTCAGCTATGAAAGCTTGTGAAGTTGATTTTCACATGGTTAACCTTTCACTTTCCTTTGCCAAGTTCAGTCCAGTTCAGTTAATTCAAGGATGGATTCTTATAAAATATGCTGGAAAGTTCACCTTCTACTGGATGTTCCAGCTATTATCAATCAAGCCAGAAACATAGCTTCAGTTTTGAATTTACTTATTTACACACACATACACACACGGGTACATAAGTGTGTCATGTCCTCCAGCATTTCACAGGTGAAAAGCAGGATACATAGTGGCCAAGCAACACCAAAATGTGATCAAGATGGCAAAAGTTATTAATGAGGAAGAACAGACAAGCTAGAAGAGGCTGCAGCAGTTTGTTTTTGCCTGAGTCTACAGGGAAGGGCAAGATTCTGATTTCTTCTCCCCCTTCACCTGGCTTGAGTTTATTAAGTACGAACTAATTTTGCTCATTGAATTCAGTTTGTACCAATGGAAGTGAGCTGGAGACAGTGGGGGGAAATGAAGAATGCAAAACTTGAATGCTTAAAAAGCAGCTGAAACACAATGAAGGATTAATCAGGATAGTTGCCCCTACCAAATCAGAAGAGTTGGAGTGTAAGGTGTGTGTGTGTATACATATACACTCACACACACTTAAGACTGCTCCCCATAGTTATTTCTATGCCTGCTAAACCATCAGTACATGAAGAACTGCTTCCTCCTATATAAACCTATACACCTCTTAATTCCTCCAGGGAAGGCCCTGTCCCATTTTCCACAAGTCAGAGCAGAATTTAGAAAAGTTATCTTTTTTACTATAATTTTTTTTAGACTATGTAGACTATAGTCTATAATTTTTAAACCTTTTTAAAGGTGATGAAGCAAAAACAAAATGAAACATATTTTTAAACGTTTAATGTTTAAATTAAAAAATACAGATGAAGTTTAAACTGCTCACAACTTTTTAGACCTTCATTAAGATCTGAACAGCTAGAAATGCAGAAATTCTCCTTATGTCATTCCTTAATTCCCTCACTCGTAATGATACATCTGACAGAACTCTGATATACCTTTTAACCTGTGGGGCACAGGGAAATGTTTTATTACTATAACATCTGCACTATTGAGGTTTCTTTGGTGAAATGTCTTCAGAAGGCTGACTTTTCTGTGGCTGTTTTCTTCTTTGTGTTATACAAAGATCCCTCATATTTTGTTATGAATTCCTAACTTCTTACAACTTTTTGTTACAACTTCTTCAGGTGTTTTTCTTGAGCAGGTACCCACAAATTCCTTTCAAATATTCTAACTCTTCCTAGGAGAGCTTGATTCAATCTTTCCTCAAGTTCCTTAGGTCAGATATCTCCAAACTAACTACCCATAGCAGCCACACAGGAGAGAAGGGGATCAATTATTTAACATCAGGCTTCACTGTGATTCTTTGTCAGATGACAAGAAGGCAGATGATCTTCACCAGACAGGGAGCATCAGACTCTGGGCACCAGAGCTAAGAATTCTCTATCACATGTGTCGGAGATATTCTTCTGATACAGAGCATAGAAATTATGCTTTTATCCAGATTCTAGAATCTCTGGTCAGCATTGCCAACAATGTCTATAGTCTATAATTTTTATGTGGCTGCTATGAGTAGTTATGCTTGGAGATATCTGCCCAGATACACCATCTAAGGAACTTGAGGAAAGATTAAATCAAACTCTCCTAGGAAGAGTTAGAATATTTGAAAGGAATTTGTGGGTACCTGAAGAAGTTGTAACAAAAAGTTGTAAGAAGTTAGGAATTCATAACAAAATATGAGAGATCTTTGTATAACACCGAGAAGAAAACAGCCACAGAAAAGTCAGCCTTCTGAAGACATTTCACCAAAGAAACCTCAACAGTGCAGACTTTTATTACTATAACATTTCCCTCTGCCCCACAGGTTAAAAGCTATATCAGAGCTCTGTCAGATGTATCATTACGAGTGAGAGAATTAAGGAATGACATAAGGAGAATTTCTGCATTTCTAGCTGTTCAGATCTTAATGAAGGCCTGAAAAGTTGTGAGCAGTTTAAACTTCATCTGTGTTTTTATTTGCTTCATCACCTTTAAAAATGTTTAAAGTTCTGTCACATGGACTGTTTGGGTGTATTTTCCTAACAGAAAAAGTATAATGAGCATCAGGCGGAGATAAAAAAAAAATGTGTCCATCCCTTGCACTTAGTGTTTTTTTAAAAAACTAAAAAAACTAAAAAAAACTTTAAATTATTAAACCTTAAATTATTTAGGAAGAAATTGGAAAATTTGGTTAAATTCATAAAAAAACAACAACAGAATTTTAAAAAGAATTTTAAAAATCTCCTCATCATCTGCATTGGTCATATTCAGGAGGAACATCTATTTCCAGGATGGAGATGAGCATTGAAGATTGAAGATTGAAGATGTGGTATTAAAGATGTAGATCCTTTCAGAAATAAAAGAGGTGGCAACCCTATTCCGGCACCAGAAACATGACTAGAGACCTAAAGATTCAAAACCAGAGCTTTAAGAATTAAATATTCGAAAGTACTGGGCCTGAAAAAAGGAACACACTTAGTTTCTATTCCTTCACCCCTCCCAAATAGGTATTCTGCACTCTAATGACGTATTCCTTCACTCCCCAAATTTCCAGCATTACAGTAACTTAAAACTTCAGTTGAGCATTAAGAAATACAGTTTAGGCATCCACAGAAAAAGAACACAGCAAATATGAGAGTTCTATTTGTTAATGATTTTCAGTATCTCACTCTACCGTGGAAATTTGGGAGCAGAAGGAAAGTTTTATGGGGGACAGAATTTTTATTTGAGGGTCCAAGGGTCCAGTTTTTGCCACCATACCTACACTCCTGCTCTTGTACAAAATTAGGGGGGAACCCCCTCAAATTCTTTCTATTCCAATTTTGAGGAAGTATGAACATTTTGCAAAATGTTTATCAAAAACAAACTGAAAAAGATTATCTCTGGACAATGACAGGCTAGCGTCAAGAGTAAGCGTCGGTCTCAAGGAAATAAATGCATACTTTGATACCCTCCCAGAGCAATGCATATTAACATGTAGTTTTGCTAGTGCTTGTTGGATTAATTCTTCAGAAGAGCATTTCACTGGAAACTCATGTCAAGAGCATAAGGTATTTATTGAACTGAAGTGTTACATTTCAGTAATTTAAATCTGATGGCACTCCTCTTTTCCACAATGCTTTCTGAGAACGTCCTCATGATATCTTCTTTGTCCCTCCACCCATCTGCAGAGATAGAAATCCCATTACTGTGAGGCTTATCTTAGGAATGGAGTTCTTACTCACAGAATTGATGCTTTGCTATTTACATAGGAAGCCTGGCAAATAGCTTTGCTTCATATCTTCATTGACTGAGTCATTTTTTTTCCTGCCTGATGAGAGATTTCAGTTTAAGAGAAAACTCTGATCTACAGCACTCATGTGAAACCAAACAATCCCTTGTCAATAATAGCCTGAGTGAGCATAAGCACTGCAGCCAGCCAAAAGGCCATCTAGAAAAAGAAATGACTTTATTCATCTTCATATGTGTGGATATGCCTTCAAGTTGCCTGTCAACTCATGGCAACCTGGTAAATTTCATAGAGTTTTCTTAGGTTATGAGGTGGTTTGCCATTGCTTTCCTTTGAAATATAGCCTTCTGTATCTGGTTCTCATTGGAAATAACATGTTACAAGTAGCAAAGTTACTTGAAATGAGTTGCTTTTGTGTTAAGCCATAACAACAGTCATTTGATTAAATATGATGACTGGCAAGCCCATTACTATGTGAGGGAATGAGAATTTTTAATTTTTTTTAGTCATTGATTCGGAGTATGTGGGGAAGAGTTGCTATCTCTTCCCTTAAATGTACTAAGTGCTTGGAGAGGCTTTAACTCTCTATCTTTAAACAAGGGTCTTCTTGAAATGGCTAAGTGGGTATGCTCTTCTATGCTCTAAAGAGGAAATGGGGCTGGCAACTGTTCCCACTTCTTGCTGCTCTGTGGTATTACTTTAAACCAAACAAAAGCAAGGAATAGCAGCCATAGAGAGGGTGGCTTGGGTGCAATTAAACAGCTGAGGAACAGATACCAGGGAATTGGTGTCTGAAGCAGGATCTGATTGTCAAAGTCTGTCAGAAGTTTAAACTGTTAATATATCAACACTGTACTACAATTGAACTCTAACAAGATACCTTATTTCCACTGTTACTATAATAAATGTTACAGTTTCGTTTATAACTACTAAGTCAGCCTGAGTTGTCTAAAGTCGCTGGTAAAAAAGAGAACATTGCACCTTAAATAAACAGTTTGGTTCTGAGGAACAATTGAAACTCTAGCCCTGTTACACAAAGATTGTGATAAAAGAGTAGAGTCAAGACAAAGTTATTTTGACGGGGCACCTTATTGTATTGGATCTGTCACATCAATCTAAGAGACAACAAGATCTTGTCATAATTGGTAGTCAATACAAGATCAGTATGTAAAGGTAAAAAGGTTGAAGACATAACTCCAATTATGGTTAGATATTAGAGGCCAGTATGTCTCCAGTCCCCCATAGTAATGCAGCATGTAATGTGATGAACTATCTCGTTTGGTTCAAGCAATAAGTAAAAGATGAAAATAAAATCCCTCTGATATTTATTCATATATTCAGTTTCCACCCCTCCTTTCAGGGGAGCTCATGGCTATGGATGTCTTGGTGAATCGATGTATCTGCTCCTTGGTTTTTGCTTTAACTAGTCCAAATGTTGAACCCATTTTGTGGGTTGGGTTCAGAAGCCTTTAAAATCTAGATTAAAACTTGAACAGATTCACTGATTCACAGATATCAGACCTATTAGCTACAATTGACTCAAGGTGGATAGTAATGAAATGAAGTAACACAGGTCAAAAACATAAAATACCAAGCAACACAAAGGGAAATTAAAAAAGAAATCAGTATTTGAAAAAGGCAGCAAGGTAACCCAAATTGATTGTCCTGGGTGCCCACAACATGGAAATGACATTGAAAGAGCCACTGGGTATAAACCACCTAGAGAACTTTACATTATGGGGCAACAGACAAAGTTATAAATCTAAGAAGTAGAAATAATAAACCAGGTGAACAGAGTGTATCCACTGATCTGATTTGTTTTTAACAAATAGGCAGGACACCAAGAATTTCCTGCTGTACTTTTTGATGGAAAAAAAATAACCTTTGGCTTCGAGAGACAAGTACTTATTTTAATAGCCATCTGCAAATAATGATCAAGTTTCATACCCCATCTCTTCCTCCTTCTTTGTTTCAATTTTCCTTCTGTTATTTTTTTTCCTCCCTTGTGGCTACACACTTCACCTCTGTGAAACATCTCACTATATTCTATGAAACCCCCATGAGTATTTATTACATCCATCAGAAAATTTGGCCATAAGGTCTTAGACATTTAGACAGCATCTGAGCCTTTGGAATAACCATTTCAATTAGCTTTACTTTTCATGGAGAGTGCATAAAACATTGTGGAGTAAAGCAAACAGATAAACAGCAAGCCATTTTTCAAACATCTCCATGAAATGAGCAGGAAGAAAGCTGGAGAGCTACATTTACGTCTGTCACTCCCCAGGGCAGTTCTAAGAACACTAGGTCAGGTAGTCTGAGATGCTGAGAAATTGTTCAATTCCTTCCCACTGAGCTGTCATGACATTTCATGCTGTGAATAGCTAACACCCCTCTATGATAACAAAGAAAATATTTCTGGGTTTTTTTCCGTACCAGTTCTGGTCACGCAAAGTCGTAGCATTGTTGGCTCAGTTAATTTACTGCCAGTTCAAGTCAGACATAGAATCATAGAACCTTAGAATTGGAAGAGGTCACAAGGACTATTCAATCCAACCTCCTTCCATGCAGGAACACACACCTACAGCATTCCTGAAAGACAGCCATCTAACATCTGTTGAAATATCTTTTTTTAAAAAAAGATTCCATTTCCTCACCCCCTGCAGGCAATCTGGTTCATTATTGAACAATTCTGACAGTAAATATGTTCTTCCTAACATTAAGGTGAGATCTCTTTTCTCATAATTTGCATCTATATGGTTGTTTTCTAATCTGGAGTAGCAGAAAATAAGCTTGCTCCATTTTCTCTATGATTTCCCTTCAGATATTTAAAGAGGGCTATCAAGTCACCTCTCAGCCTTCTCTTTTACATCTAAACAGACCCTAAGGTGTTCCTCATAAGACTTGGTTTCCAAACCTTTGATCATTGTGATCACCCTTCTCTGGACACATTCCCACTCATCTATATCTTTCTTGAACTGTGGTATCCAGAACTCGGTGCAGTATTCTGAGAGATGTGACCAGAGCAGGATAGAATGGAATTACTCTTTTCCTTGATCTGGACACTATGGCCTTATTGCCTTGGCTTTTTTGCCCATTACATGGCACAGATGACTGTTTAGCTTGTGGTCCATGAAGAGCCTTAGGTCCTTCCAGCTTCTGGAGAAGTAACTATATTAATTGTTCTAGATTAATGTTCATTACAGTTTCACAATATGATTCTGAAGGCCTCCTCACCATTAGAGTGAGATAGTGTTGAACAAAAACAGTGAGATAATATTGGTTTTAAAAAAAATGAGAGAAGCTTAACATACCCTACTATGCAGCTGGTACCTTGAGCCTCTCCACTGGTTTAAGCTCGAGGGTGGAGTGGTATTTTCAGCTTCTACAATTGCAGCATACTCTGATGTAGCTAAGGATCAATATATTTCACCCCCATGCCATGTTTCCTTGTTTCTATCCAATATTTCATCTCATTCTAAATCTGCATTATCTCTACATTAAAATAAGAATCCTACCCAAACAATATTTAAATACATGGCTGAAAATTTATGTTAAAACAAATAATAACCCATACATATTTAAATATCTATGTAGGCATGTACTTGCTCTCAAATGAATCTTTCAGTGTATGAATTTTCTTAAATTGTAGTAAATGTACATTTTTCTCTGCAAATACATACATATGGAACTGCATATTTTGTTGTTTTTAAACTATTGACAACTCTGTGGAAATATTCCAAGATGCAGAAACTCTGGTAAACAGCCAAGTTTGGATCCACACATTTGTCCAACAGATATGGATCTAGTCATTTTGCATAGCAATTGACAACAAATACATTCTTCAAACATCCCTAATTTTATGACTTCAAAGCTGAGGAGAGAAGTACTTTGTAAAAGGTTCCACTTGAACATTTGTCCAACTACAGAGCTGGTCCAACATTTACTGCCTGAAGCAGAGAAGCAAACTTCATCCTGCACTTACACAAAACAAGATGCACAGTAACCAGAACCAAGGACAGGATTCCTGTTAAAGTTTTCTGTGTGCACTATGTTCCCCTCTGCAAATTGTTGCACATTTAGTTCAAGATTACAGAAACAGAAGTGTGTGGGTGATGCTCATGTGCCTAGGGTTGTGTACCCACATGTGGATTTGCATTTACATGTCCATTTGATTGTGCACAATTGCACATTAATGCATGCGTTCAATTAACATTGACATTCAACATAAGGATGGTGTGGCACAATCACTGCATAATTTTATATGTGTTGATTTAGGAGATGCAGTCCTGAACTAGGCTCATAGTTTGGTATTTTGGCATATGAGGCAACATCTCACAAGCATATAGGCCCATGACTAGTGGTAAAAATACAATAATGCCATTTTACATAATCAACATTTGCTTTCCATTGATGAAACTCCCTGTCTTCTGCCTGACACAACTGTCTACTCTACCTAAAGATACGACTGGCCCTACTCAGGGAAAGGTTATCTCAAGAGCTTTGAAAGGTTAATCTTTCAGACCACTAGTCATACTGGAGGATTCTGCTAGTTACAACACAAAAAAGTAATAGCACCAACCTCTGGATATCACATTAAAGTGATTCTTCCTCTGCCCAACCATCCTAGAACTGAATATGAGCTAATAGGATACAGTTCCCTGTACTGAGGATCCAGGTGCTGGGCTCATAATAGAAACAGGAGTAGTAGCCCCTCCAAGCTCTCCGACAATCCAGAGTTCTGCCAGCCATCTATCAGCACAGCAGTGTATGCAAGCAGCCAATATTCAGTTGTAGCCTCTGGCACAATTCACTATCAGCTACACTTCATTTTTGTCCCCTCTGGCTGCAGAAAGCCGGATTGTAACTTGCTCCTTGTCCTTCCCAATTAGCTACAGGCTGGTGCTTTTATAAGGTTGCCACCTGTCCTGCCCATCTGAGCCTAGGAATAATCAGTGCTGGGCCTTTTCCATGCTGATAAATGCTGTGACAACTCTGAGCTCCAGGTGTTCCTCCTTTTGTTGTTGTTTGGAAGTTTAAGATAATCTCTTTAATCACACCACTATAACACCCACAGGCAAAGGGAGTGAAAGGGCACGCTACAGAAGGACAATGTCATATGAGTCTTACTATACCACACTAGGTATGATATATTCTCATGCTTTCAGATTACAGGAGTCTGAAACCATATTTTCTTTTCTCATCCAGAAAAACAAGAGAAACTGGGAGAAAGATTATTTCTAAACAAGGCTGTGAAAATCCGTCGGCCTCATTTTTACTGAGTTACTCAGAATCCCACTGGCATTGCAGTCCCGTCTCAGTTCTATACAGAGGACTATGTAGAACTGGTTTCTTCCTACAGGGAAATAGGGACAGTCTTTTTTTTTTCCTCCATGAATTTCTCATCCATCGTATGCCATTTACTTCACCTAGCATCACTGAGCCATTAAGGGGACTCAAGCATTGGGCCTACCATAAGGAGAAGGCATAAAATGAAAATCACACATCACTACCTCTATTCATGCTTTAAAGCAAGACTGGGAAAGTGTCAGCTTGAGGTCCTTGAGGCACCCTGTGAGGTATGTAACTCCTCCAGCATCCTCAAATCATTTTTTTTTTCTGGTAAAGAAAGAACTTGGCTGACCTAGAAGCCTTCAGAAGCATCACAGAATCATAGAATCATAGAGTTGGAAGAGACCACAGGGGTCATCCAGTCTAACCCCCTGCCATGCAGTAACCCACATCAAAGCACTCCCAACAGATGGCCATCAAGCCTCTACTTAAAAACCTCCAAAGAAGGAGACTCCAGCAAACGCCGAGGCAGCATATTCCACTGCCAGACAGCTCTGACCATCAGGAAGTTCTTGCTAAGGTTCAGATTGAATCTTTGTTCCTGCAGCTTGAATCCATTGCTCCTTGTCCTAGTCTCTGGAGCAGAGGAAAACAAGCCCACTCCCTCCTCAACATGACATCCCTTCAAATATTTAAACATGGCTATGATGTCCCCTCTTAACCTTCTCTTCTGCAGACTAAACATCCCCAGCTCCCTAAGCCCTCCTCATAGGGCATGGCTTCCAAGCCCTTCACCACTTTGGTCACTCTCCTCTATCCAAAGTTAGAAGAGTACCTCTAAGTTGTTTAAGACCAAAAAGGTTCATTCTTTAAAACTATCAGTGGTCTTCTGGCCACTTCCATTTTGGGACCTTTGGACTGCCATGTAATCCCAGAGACTTCCTATGGCAGAAGACTGACTCCCAGACCTGACACAGGTATACTAATCCTTAAAACATAATCCTCTATAATCCAGATGTGAGCCATGTTAAATTGAATGAAATTTATTCCCTGTGTGCCTATCTAAGACTATTCTCAATTATTTAAACATCCTGTTGCCAGCTTACTAGCTGGGGCTGGTTAGATAGATACTATATTTCATCCATGTTTGCTGGCTTCTTGTGTTTCAAGCTCAGTCTATGTTGGACATGCTTACTTCTATAGACCTGAATAGTCTGGGACTAATACCACCTTTCCTCTTATGTGACCTTCACTCAGAACTGACCAAAGTCTATGCCAGTATAGGGAAATCCAGGGTCCTGTTCAGATCAAATTTAAATCAAGATCCCACTCTATGTTTCCACTACTATCATTTGAAATCTGATGGGTGCTAATCACATGGGATGATACAAGGGACAAGTTTTTTTTTCCCCTATTTGTAGCATCTGCATCATGAAGTGGCCTTCCCTGGCTCATTGATGGTTTCATTTTCAATATTTAGTGAAAACACTGCACTGTAGGAAAACCTTTGGTTTTAGTGGTTTATTGAGTGAACTTACTGCTGTTATCCTTGCTGCTTTAGCCTCCCTGCTCAAGCTGAGCTGAGATCGAACATTGTATTAGCCTGGTATTTGTTTTAATTTCTTGGATTTCTCTTTGAAATAATGTGAGGATACATTCCAATTAATTAATTGAGGAGAATTGGTAGTTGAGATGAGCATTTGTTCTGGGGAACTGAATGGTTCTTTTCATATTTGAACACACAATTGCTACAGCACCACCCCCTTCCATTGCAGCCACATGCTGGGTTGGCCAGAAATTTCTGTGCCAGTAGTATGATGGGTTTTATTCTAAATAGGTTCAACACTTTGGGTAGCTACCTTAAAGTCAGGAACAAAACTGAGATCAGATTTTATGTACCACTGAACTTGGAAGCCACTGGTTACCCCTAAGCCACAGTGCTTTTTCTTATAAAGCCCAACCTTACATCAGTTATTCTTTCTAGTAAGTGACATTATTAAGAGACTCAGAGCTAATTTTGTTAGAGGAAACACTCACAGAGGACACCACAGAAAATCCTTTTCTTCTCGCTTTCATACTTAATTTAACCAGGATTGTAAATCTTTCCTAATTTCATTCTTGCATATAGGACTGAATACTTGGGGAAAAGAAATGTATTGCTGGGAGAACATTTGACAATACGCGAAGACATACAGAGAGAGAGAGAGAGACTGTGGAAATATCAGAGATAGAGAGTCAGTCATCAACCTGACTTAATTTTCCTCTATAGGGATGTAAATATTCAACTGTTTCATCCTTGCAAATGAGGAAAAATATTTTTCACAAATATTTCTGTGTACTTCTCACCCCATGCTAGCACATCTTGAATTCAGGAAGTCATCCTTCACAGAAATATACATGTAGAGGTAGGTTTGCATATGAATAGTGTGCTTCTGTGTTGCACAAACAAACAAAAAATGTATCCAAACAGCCAAAGTCTTTGCCGGGGACAGGCAATCTATGTTCCTTGAGATGCTGGTTGGCAACTTGTTTGTGACATACAGAAGCCACCTTATACTTCAGTCCACCTTATACTTGCATAAGATTTTTTTCCTCCATTACAGACAGCCAAAGCTGCTCCCCACAACATGGGAACGATAGCGCTCCTCCACAGCCTTTCCATTCCTGGTGGAGAGTGTGAGCGAGGCTATATTTCCATAATCAAATGCAGACTGATGACATCAGTTGCAGAGAACCCCAGAGAACCCCAACAAAAAATCATACCAGAAGATGTCCTTAGTCTGTGTCTGGGACATGTTTCTCTAACACCCCAGCTCTCCAGCTGAAATTGAAAGGCTGCTGGGGTGAGGGGTAGCATAGTAAAACAGGGTGTGGAACTCTCTTGCTATTCTCAACAAGGTGAGACTTCAGCAATTTTCAACCAGCTCTTTGGTTATGCTGGCCAGGGTTTATAGGAATCCTAGCCTAACAACTTTTCTGAAGGGCTATGTATTCCTCAGTGAAAGTCTGTGTTCTAGGAATTCAACCTGTTAGAACAGAGTAGCAGGTATTTATGATACTCCTGGCTGGCAACAGCAACCACTACTGCCCTATGTTTTAAACAGAATTTCTTTAATAACAGTTTAACTGAACATTTATTTGACATTAAAAAAAGTTTTATAAACACTCACCAATACTAGGATATCCAGGTGTTGAAGGGTCACCTCCACTATTTAAAGACACCATAAATGCTTTATTGCTCAGGTTGCGAGTCTTTGGTAAATCACAAGGGTCAACGTAAAGGAGGACGCCTCCAAAGCCTGCCTCTTCTAGTAAAGAAAGCTGCAAAGACAAAAATAAAAATAAAAAAAATGAAAGAATATCAATCCATAGAACTTTAACATATTATAGCTGGTATCTTGTTAAGCGGCATACTCGGGTGTAAGTAAGCTCACATTACATCTCTATTTTGTTGTTTTGTTTTTGTAGAGGTTGGTATTCTTTTCCATCTTTTTCAATGACCAAAGTGTCCTCCCCCACAGACTTATTGTTTAGCCAGTACAACACCCCCTTTGGTGATTCTATGGCTTGTGGAGAATGTAGGGGATCAGAGAAGTGCCTGGCTAGGTCTCTGGCCCTTTCCGCAATGCACCTTTTTGCGGAGCTGGAGTGTGGGGATTGCACGGGCAGCCTCTAGTGAGAGGCTCTCGTGTCCCAGTTCCTTCAGCTCCACAACTGCCACTTGCTCGAGAGAGAGCCCTGCCTCTTCCTTCTGCAGTGCAGCCTGGAAGATTCCCAGGCTGTGCTGGGGCAGGAAGCACGAGCGTCATGGCTCCAGACCTCCGCACTCACGGCAAATGTGCACGAGGCCCCGGAGCGATGAGTGATAGCACACCATTTTTAGCTTACAGAACAAAATGAAAAAGTGCACAGTCTGTACCTGCCAGCTCCTGAAGCATTGCGCAATTGTGGGTGCATCGTGTGGACCGCTCCTCACATTCATACGACGCTCGAGGGGCCCTGAAAAGAGCCTCAGTAGCTAGATGCAAAATAATAACACTATCCACTGCAACCTGGTGGATCTCACAAGATGAGGTAATCGTTCTCAGTCTGGGTACACAGACAAAGCCAGATGTATCTCTGATTCCACCAGCTAGGGAATAGCTGGAAGAGAGCTGAATATACTAAATGGTAAATCCAAAAGGTGTTGAGAAGACAGATGTAGTAATTTCTGCATGCAGAACTATTATGCTACACTGTGCCATACAGAACCTTGGACTATGACTTAAGGGGACAAAGGAGAAAGAGATTCATTGGGTTTCTGTATAGAAATGCTTTCTGTTACTGGCAATTGGACAAAATAAATCCATAGATTTCTAGGTATGATGACGTGTTTTGATTAATAAAAAGAATGCACACTCAATCATTGACATGACTAAAGTATATGTGTTAGATAAATGTGTTAATTTCTACGTGCACATGGAAGTGCTTTTGTCAACAGGGAAAAGTGTATATAAAAAGGCAAATACTTGGGATTAAATGCTCAGAAAATATGCATGGCTTTATGTTCAGGAATAAAAGAAAAGTCTCATAGCCCAGTAAAAAGCTGGGGTAGAATTCTGAGAAATGAACAAAAAACAAGACTAAAAGATTTTCACACCTAAACTAACTGCTCTGAGTGATGTAAAGTTCCAAGGACACATAAATTACTCACGTATCAGTTTCTGCTGGAACAAGATACGTTGATTTTTGTAATATTTTGTAATATTTATTTACAATCATAAAACATTTTTAGAGGCCTTGTTGCATATCTCAACACTTTGTTAAACTAGGTTGGTGTATGCAAGTCATGGGGCCCCTGACTGTGAAACTCCTTGTCAAGAGAAGTCAGGCTGGTTTCATTTGTTCTGACCTTCCAGCAGGCAGCTAAAACAATGCTGTTCCATAAGGCCTTGAGTGTTTAAAACCAGTCTGTCTATTTTAATTGTTTTTAAATTCTTTTAAGGTCTTTTTACTTTGCTCTTAAAAGGTTTTAAATGGCCCTTTTCACACGGGGTTTTTAAAGCTTCCCAGTTCGACCTTGATCGGGTGCCTTTTACACGTTAGAGAGCATGTGGTCGCATTAAACTTTTTGGTTTCTCACCACAATCTGAGCGGGGGAGCCACCAATCAGCATTTCCACGCACTTTTCAAAGACCGGATAAAATGTGGTCTTTTCCTCCAATCCGCGCTCGACGTTTCCATGAGAAAGCAGCGGTGCGTCCTGATTCGTGCGGGTGATCAAGAGAGGGAGGGATCAAGGCGTGGTCAGCAGAAGCCACAGGACCGCCCCCAGCACGAGCGGGCGGCACCATTTTCCAAACCCGCTGAGGCGCCTGCAAGGAGGAGGCAAACGGACGAGGAACGGAAAAAAAGGAATGTTTCAGCGGCTGCAAGGAGGAAGCAAAGGGACGAGGAACGGAAAAAAAGGAAGGTAGGTTTTTCCCTTAGCTATCCTTTGTCCGTGCGGCGTCGTGAATTGCGGGTTTCCGGGGGTTGTGTCTCCCGAAGGTGCCCTGATTTTAAATATGGGGTCGAGGGGGAGGTGGTAGCTGGCGAGTGGATACACTCGCCGAGGATGGCATGGCAGGATGCTTTTAAAGGTTAGGGAAAATTGGGAAAGCTGTGGAGGGGGGCAGGTAGGAAGGGAGGGAACGTCCAAAGCAGCCACCGCGCCAAACCCGTTCTCCAGGTTACTTTGGAAGCGGGATCATGGCGCAATGACGGGATGCTGTGTAAATTTGGGGATGGCTGCTGTGCTGCTCCGGCACGAGGTCCCCGTGCAAACTTTTACTGGGAAACGTATTATTTTTCTCTGGGGACTGTTTGGCGCCCCCAGAGAAAAATGACCCTTGGTAATCTTCCGTTTTAAACCAGATTCTCGGGCTGGGGGTGTGGGGGGTAGTGGCTTCTGTTTGACCCCTGACAGTAGTTATTTTTCGAGCGGCTGCCATTAATACAGTCACGCCCCATAAGGGCCTGCTGTGTTGTTTGTCTGAACCCCCCCCCCACCACATGCAGAGGGGGATGATCTTCCTGCCAGGGCAGGAGACTCAGTGGTGTTCCATGCGTCTTTAGCTGTCTAGGACATGGCAGAGATCCATAGGGCGATGGAACGCACATCATTGTTTGGGGGAGGCAAGCATTTCATCTTTATCAGTCCATGTGGCTCTGGGAGGGAGGATCCCATGGGCAGAAAACCAGTTCCTGGGACTATTGTAGAGGCACACAATTTACCACATCGTTTTCACTCTAGCTTGTGCCAAAATTTAAGTTGTTGTACATTACCTTGAAGCTGTTGATATCACAGAAACTGAAAGGTTATCTCCCCTGCTGTGAATATCTGCCCTCTGAAGTTATAAAACAAGGCAGTTCTCTTTGTCAGTTTAGTTTTTAAGACTTAAAAGACCCGCTGTTTGTTTCGTACTGTTTGCTTTGTTGATAAATACTAACGCCCCTCCTTGTCTCCACAGGATCGGAAATCCACGGGGAGTGCGCATTCCCACTGCAAATCTTCCCACGCAGTGTTGATCCAAGCTGAAAAGTCCACGCTGACACTACCGCCCTTTCCACCACTTCGCCAAACACGCAAAACAGTTTGTCTTGCTGGCAAATTTCCCAGCGGTCCGTGACTGAAACAGTACCATGTCACAGACGCCACGCTGACCTAACTGCTTTGCAGGGGAGGGATACATGCAAGGAGCCACACACCAACTTGAAAGAATAAATGTTTAATAAATGTTTTCTTTTCCAAAAAATATATATTTACATAAGTACATATTTACATAAATCAAAAAAAAAAGTGCTGTACAGGGTGGGTGTGCGTTTGGGAAAGGGGTGGGGGTTTTAACATTGGGATTGGAACTTTCTAGTCCTGGGCACAGGGGTGTTCCTCCTCTGGCTCCTCCACATCCGTCCCTGGCTGCTCTGGTTGAGGGATGTTCTCTTGGTCTGCTACCAAAAACAATGGTGAAATTTGATTAGGCATGTGCGCATCCACAACGGCCTTTTTGAAGGAGAAAACTTTACTGTGTCGTTTATTAATTGTTGGGGCGTTAGGGGGGAAATGAAAAATGAAGCCAAGGGCCACTTAAAAAGAGGTTTTCCTACCTTCCATCCCTGCCATGCCCTGCGTGTCCACGGGGGGTTGGTGGCCAGGCGCATGGCGTCTTCTGCCTATGGAAATGCAACAGTAAATTAGCGTGGGTTCTCCTCAGGCAGGGTGCATCCCCCTTTGCGGGGGATACACGACAACCATTCTCCTGGGGTTCCCATAGCCACACAGGCGCTGTGTGTTGCGCTTACTCACGTCTGCCACCGGCTGTCCAGCTGGGGCTCCCCACCGCCCTCCACAGGCTGCGCATTACCTCGAAAAAGGGAGGCCTTGCGTGGGGGGGCGCATGAAAGAAAATCGAGGCCTAGCTTTTCCTTCCCAAGCAGGGCAACGATGTATTTGTTTTTTGATGAGAAGCGTTCATAATGGACCGTTTCTCCCTCAAAGAAATTTTTTTATCCGCATTTTTCAAAACAGTCAAATAAAATCTATTACCATCTCTCCAGGCACGCATTAAAAAGAAAAAAGAAAAATCCTCCTGGTTTCCTGGAGAAGCCTTCTGTGAAACTCCAAAGCCTGCCTATTCTTTGTTCTACCATCCTGCAGCCAAATTATCCCCATGAAGGGGTGAACCTAGCTGCTAGGTGCTACCACATGATATAGATATCTCCTCAATCTTTCCATCTCAGGCATACATTAAAAAAAAAAAAAAAGTCCCATGTCTTCATGGTTTCCAGAGAAGCCTTTTGTGGAACTCCAAAGCCTGCCCATTCTTTGTTCTACCAGGATCTCCCACAGTCAAATGCTCCATAGGAAGGGGAACACCTTAGCTATACTGCTTGGTGTAGATACATCTTCAATCTTTCCACCTCCAGCATCCATTAAAAAAAAATCCCATGTCTTCCTGGTTTCTTGGAGTAGCCTTCTGTGAAACCTCCAAAGCCTGTCCATTCTTTGTTCTTCCATCCAGCAGTGGCTGGCATCTCCAACAAACAGCAAAAAGCGAGCGGGCAGGAAAAGTTTGACAAGTTTCCGCGGCGGTTCAGCAGGCGCGGGGGAGGGTGAGGGGTGGATCCCGGGAGGCTGTGAGGGAACACGCGTGTGTATTGGCATCATTGATGATGCCCCAAATTTTTCTTTTGAAACAAGGGCACAGCCAATCAAACGCTAGGTAGGGCGGGGAAAGGACAACGTAGGGAGGGGCTATGACGATGCTGTGTGAATGCGATAATGCTCGCCTAGCCTCTTGCCGATCGAGTCATGAGAAACGACTAAAAGTTTGGGACGTTTTAGTGGGGATTAGGGAAAAAGCCTGCCTGGATCGCGGTGGGAAGATTTCAGCGCCCCGTGAGAAAAGGGCCAATAATTATTTTCATTTGTTTTTATTTTCTTTTTCAATCTCTGTATAGTTTTAAATGTTTTCACCTGTTCAGCATCACCAAAGGGGCCCTGCTGTGCATTGCATCAGGGACGTTGTTTCCATGTCAGAACATCCAGAGCAGGATTGGACCACTTCCTGCATGGGGGCGCAATTTTCACCCCAGCAACCCCTCAGCAGACTCGGATCGTATGTTCCCAGGACCCTGGAAGTAACCGGGAGTTGATCATCCAGATGTTTTTCTCCTGGGTCTTATGTTAAAGTAAGTGGTATGGGATTGACTCACAGGGAGCAAACTATCTCAAACTATTGCATTCTGATGCATTTGGGTAGTGGTTTGGGCTATTGGCACTGAAAGTTTTGTTGGTATTTGGGAGGTGTAGAAAATGGTCCATGGCCTGAACCCTTCACATCCACCTGTCTGCATTCCACAGGGACATGCAGCATCTTGAGATGCTTAAAGAGCTCAAAGTTGCCTCTGTGTCTGCTGAATCTTGTGCAGTATGCCTTAAACTACAATCTTCCAAGAGACCTGAATTATATTATGCTTATCTGGGAAGGGGAAAACATCCTTCTTCTCAGGTATTTCAGAAGACTTGAAGGAAACGGCCTAACTATTAGTTCCCATGGAAACACACCACCAGGCTATTAAGAAGTCCAAGGTTCTGGCCAGGCACTGCCCCAGGGCAACCCAAAGTGATAGCTCAGCTCAGTGAAGTCTGAGTGAAAATTGTCAGCCATATATTGCAATAAAAACAAAATAAATGGGACTAGTTTTATTTAAACCGTATTTTCAACGACCATGAAAATATAACGGGGAGTGTTTCAATGTCACGTCTTTCTCTCATTCCTTCTGTATCATCCAAACATACATTTCTTAAGAGAATGCTATCTTATATAATACCTAATCAGTCCAAGTGCTCAGTTATTCAGGTCATCATATTTCTCATGACCAAACCAAGTCCTAGCTTGGTTTTCTATGTTTTGGAAGGAACAAAAAGATTGAGTTTTGCATATATTTTTTCCACACTTGGTGCTGAATTCAGAGAAGCTGCAGAACATGACCACCCATTTATGGTCTAGGCAGATAGAAATATATGGTTAACGCAAATGTATTGTGTCCTATTGCAATGAAACCTTCAGAAATGACACACAGGAATTGAGATTGGAGAGCCTGAAATACCAGTGTAAACCAAAGAGTGTTATGTTCCTATTCCAGGATGCAGACAGGACCCTTCCCAACAGCTCTAACACAAAGACATTAACAGAACAATATTTACTTCAGCCAGCATAGGTGAAAAGGGGAGAACCTAGGAAACTCAGAGTATTTACAAAGTAAGGATGCATCAATTAGGCAAACAGCTGGAGAGGCTGTCAGCCTATATAAACAGGGATCAGTTGCATAAAGACGGGAGGGTGATGGGGGTGGTTTGCCCCAGGAGGCAATGTTTTTTTGGGGAATCTTGGCTCTTAGCCATGCCCCTGCACACCATGGCCACACACTCATGCACTGTGGCCCTACCTCCCTCCCGCTCCTCCCTCCATGCATCCCAAGCTCTGCCACTGATAGGCATAGGAATGGGAAAAAGCCATTGCAGTCAACTGATCTTATTGGTGAAAGCAACATGCCTCACATACAGATCCTTTGCACCGGGAAACTTTGATCTTCATCTTGTGTACGCACTTCACTACTGGATCATCATTCTGAATTCATTATGGATTCAGACTGTGAAAACAATGACTGGTAACTGGCTAACAAACTGTTATAACCTTTGCTCGTGACTGCTGATAAAAGATTCTAATTGGAGTGCTATAAATTTTGGCTGACTGCTAGCAGAAGAGAGTTTAGTACATGAATGTATCCGAATCAATAAATTGAGTTCAGGGGACATTTTTCCAGCCTCTCCCAATTTTAGTGGGTGGATGGGTGAATCCAGGGACTCTTGGAAGTTACAGAAATGGCCATGGAGGCCTCAATTTGCCCAGCCTTGCCCTAGAATTTCTTAATGCTAGAATGTTTCCTGGATTTTGTTAATCACAGAAGGTCCCTGACCTCAATTTGCTTTAAGAATTCCAGAGAGAATTTCCACAGAAAGGGGTGCCTAGCAGTGAAGGAACAGCAGGAAAAAGAAAGTTGGAAGTAGTAGATTTCTATTATTACATAGGTCATAAGGTCATAGAGCCAGGACTCACAGGGCAGAGTTATGGGGCATTTGCATTAGCAGGGAAAATGATATTGGCCAATATAATGTTGTTGTCTATGTTTATAACGCTATGCAAACTTGTATGCATAGCAGAAGTACTAAGGTATCCTGTTACTGAATTGTGAAGATGGGTAACAGGATACTGGCAAGAGTATCCCAGTGTGAGCTGGGCTCCACCATTGCACATCAACAATCTCTAGCTGGTATCCCTATGAACATTGGTCTACTTGTGCATTGGGTCCCAACGTGCATTGGTCCCATTATGCCCTAGTGCCACTGTGCATCAACTCCCATTGTGCATTGATCCTGATGCACATCAGTCCTTTTGTTCATCAGCTCAGTTGTACATTGGTCCCAATGAGCAATGGACACTTTGCAAGTTCCACTACATAATAATATAACAACAGCCCTTTGATGAATATAATTATTGTGAAACTGCTCAATTCTATTTCCTGCAGAACTAATCCTACTTATGAAGATCTAAGCCCCCAAGTGAATTCTGGCCATAATTTTCTTTTCTTTTTTTTAAATTATATTTTTATTAAAGTTGTAACAAACAATATTTACAAATAATCATTATTTCTTTTCATAAATATATAAGAAACAGAAAGGTAAGAATTATATACAATCAAAATTATATATCTATATACCTATAAATTTATATACCTGTCCAACATCTAATTCTATTTCTATTTCTTCTTTTTCTATTGATCTTCTATCTTAATCTACATAAATAGATAGCTCTATATCTGTTATGTATCTAAATAAATTTTAGTTACATTTCTTATATATTCTAGTTTGTCTTATGAATTTTTTGAGCATCCTTCTATATAACAAATATATACAAATGCATAGTTTCAACTTCTTTATTTCTTTCTTCTAGTTTTATTACTCATCTATTTTTCTAAGCTTCTACTGATCATTTCCCTTTTTATGTGACTTGTCATATAATTTTGAAAATAAATGTTTCAATTCTCTTTTTCTATATCTTTGTTTATTTTCATTCTTTTCATGTTTCTTTCTGAATCACCCATTTTCGTTGTATGTATTTTTTAATTGGTTTCAATTCTTCCCTATTTTTCCCTCTTGTTTCACCCTAATGGCCATAATTTTCAAACACCCCACTGTCCAGGGTTCTCTGTGTCCTCTAAGCTGTAATTCTCACAGCATCCAATGAAAGGGAGTGGTTGTTTTTTTTCCAAAGTAGCAGTCATACCAGATGCAATGCAAAGAACTGTTGAAGTGCTTTTGTCTCCAGTGGGTAATTAAGATTCATTCACTTTACAAAAGATTTGCTTCTTGTGATGATGAAAACTAGTTTCAGATTAACATTGTTATAACTCAGTGCAACATAGCCGCTTGCATTTTTAGACTCTTCTTGGAAGTCTGATTATGACATTATCATGAAATTGCCAGCACTTCAGTGTCAACCATGCAGGTTTGAAGCTAGGTGAATAATTTTATCACTTCTGTTATCATGCCAAAGCTTGAACTCCTAAAACCACTAAAACCATGAGAGGAGATATGTCTCTGTTCTGTCTCTACCTCTTCTAACTCTTTGTCTAGCAGTATATTTTCTATAGCACCTCAAAACCCTGAAGGAAGCAGATCCTATCTAATCTTGGAAGTTAAGCAGGACAGTCCTGTTTAGTACTTGGATGGGAAACCACCAATGAATACCAGGTGCTGTAGGTATATTTCAGAGAAAAGTACTGGCAAAATATCTCTATTTCTTGTCTAAGAAAACTCTACAAAATTCATGTGGCTGCCATAAGTCAGCAGGCAACTTGAAGGAACACACACACTTTACAGGAAAATATACACAAACACAGATACAGGCCTGTCCAAAGTGTTGCTAAAAAGTGAGATCTTTTGCAATAGAATGCCTTATTTATTACAAGTTAGGACTTCCTATCAAAGCATTTGCATCCACATGGACTTCTCCAGCCAGCAGAAAGAGGAGAGAAGATGAAGGAAGAGGGATAGGCAATTTGGCCAATCAATATTCAGATTTTATATTTCTTGCATCCTGTAGAACTGAGCTGCAGTCCCTCCCCATCATGACATTTACAAACCAAGAGGCATTTTAACAAAACTGATAAACTTTAGAGACAGCTTCCAGGGAAGTATTCTTAGTGTCATTTTCAATTCATGTGGGGCATCAATAAACAAACAAACTCAGTCATATGAATCATGACAGCTAGCATTATTTCCATGCTAATATTCACCAGTTGTCAGTTTGCATGCTTGTAGACTTCCTGTTTGCTTTTCTTGCACCTGTTCTCTTTCTGCATTACTCTAACTATGCAGACATTTTCTTTCTTTCTTCTCTCTCCTCCATTAGACTATGTGATTAAGTATGCACAAAAAATTGCAACTGAAGATTTTTTTGTACGTGTTTTACAAAGTTTCTTTATTTTCTTTCCTAGATCTTTTAGAGGATAGGGGTGGACTGGTTGTCATTCGCCATCTCCCTTCCCAACTAATTATTTTGCTTGAGAAATCCTTCACTACATTTTCCAACAAGCATAATACTTAATCTTGAGTATCTTCTCAAATCTTCAGTGCACTGGAGTTGTGGTGCCAATAAGCTAGTTTGAGAAGGGCTCTCCTGAAGATAGAAACATTAAATGTGACTGAGATACCTTGGGCCATTTCCACATGATGATGCTGTCCTGGGATGGGGACATATTGCTGCCAGTCCAAGAGTCATGTTTTCGCATGCCGTCATCACGGTCCCACTGCCCAGATGTCCCCAACCGTTACATTCATGGGATATTCCATTACTGAAAAAAAAAAAACCCCAGTAATGGCCCCCAATTGTGCAATGCTCCCATTGCTGGAAGTTGTGCAGAAAGGATATAAATGCAATGTAAGCGCTTCCTTCCCCAGTGCAGCACAGGAAGTGGCCAACTGCACTGTGGAAGGAAGGAGCATGTCCCTCTCACTACCCTTCCACAGGCAGCCAGCCAAGTGCAGAGGGGAACTTTCAGGTCACGTTCTTTATTGCTTAAATATCATAAAGGCACCAGATCCTGTCTGATCTTGGAAGCCAAGCAAGGTCAGCCCTGGCTAGTCTTTGGGTGGGAAATTGCCAAAGAAAACCAAGTGCTGTAGGCTATACTTCAGAGGAAGTTTCTGACAAAACCACCTCTGAGTGTTTTATGCCTAAGAAAATCCTGTAAAATTCTTGGGGCTTCCATAGGTTGACAAGTGTCTTGAAGACACATAAGTACATCTTGTCTATATACTGACTTCAAACACAAGAAGGTGACAGTCTATCTTGTTCTGGTTAAAATGGTGCTTGCTTTCTCTTGCTCAAGGGGATAAGACCTGAACGCAATGGATAGAAATTACAGGAGGAAGAACTTCCTGGTGGTAAGGTCTGTGGAATACAGTGCTTCAGAGGGTTGAGTGTTCTCCTTCATTGTAGTTTTCGCTATGTCCTGCAACCCATTGCAGAGGCTGGTTATGTCAGAGATACTTGGGTGAATTTTCTGCACCTACAGGGTGGTAGGGTGTGGGGATATAGGCCCTTACAGTTCTTTTCCAGTTCTACAATTCTCTGTTTCTGTGCTACAGATGCAATAAATCTACTCAAAGCAGGTAAGAGTTAAAAAAAAAAATCAGAGCATTTCTGAGTATACAGAATGGCAGGCAAAGCACTGCATTGTGCTTCAGCAGCATGGTGGGACAATTCAGACTACACGTAGTCCAAAGTATTCAATGCATAAATCTGTTCCATCCAATTTCTGTGTCCATCTGTGATTTTTTTTAACAAAAAAAGTACAAAAAAGTGTTTATTTTAGTATAGCATTTCCTTAAACTATGCATTCTGTATGCAGTTTCCCATAACAGTCTTATTATGGATGGAACTTTTCCTAATATGCATACTTCTGTATGCACTGATCCCTATGGATTCTTGGGCACAGTTTTTGACTGAGAACAACAGCACAATGTTCAGTCTGGTGCAAATTAAGTTGGTTCACTTAAAAATGCAAACCACACAAAATTCTCCCTTATCACACCACAGTGGTATTTGCTATGAGCAACTCACATAGAAGCATGCTAGAAAACAGATGCAACATTTCCAGAACTCACACTGGGGGTCATGAGGATGGCACAGAATTTATGGGAACATTTGCAACCCCACCTAAAAAAAAAAGTTTAACAAAGCATTCCTAAAACAGATGGTCAAAACAGATGCACTACCAATGTGAAAACTACATTCAAAAGAGAAAAAGGAAAAGGTAGGAAAACAAAGGAAAACATGCATTTAGTTGTGTTCCTCCTCTGTTGCATTTCTTTTGTTTTATTTTTTTAGGCTTCAGGGAACTTAGAATACAGCAAGCAGCTCTTGCTGCCATGGTTACACAATCCATTCAGGGTAGAAGGTGTACAGTTGCTAAAATGATAGCATGGCCTTGAAACACAAACCCTGTTTCTTGGGAACAAACATGCCAGCATTCTTTCAAACAAGCATCCCAGTCAAATACATTCTTCTGGATTTTGCATTTATAAATGTTCTTTGCTAATGGCTAGAAATGACTCCAGGCCAGTCGGTTTACACTCATTATGAATGAGAACAGAGAGCCCAATATTCAGAAAGTGTGAGGCAACACTCCCTAAGGAGGCACAGTTGTTGTTGTTTGCTAGAAGACACACCAACATTTTCTCTCCAAGGTCATTATTTGTAGACTCAGGACTGACAAAACGAATGACTTCTCCACACAGAGCATTATTAACGTACGGAATTTGCTCCCACAAGAAGCACTTATGATATTGCTGAGAGGATTAATGGTACTGGCCTTCTTACTGGCACAAAGTTTCTTGCTTTTCTGAAATTCTTTACTAGACTTTTCTCTGAATGTCGACTGCCTGTGATTTTATCTGAACTTGGAGTAGCAGTAGGTGCCTTCCATGTCAGTGTGACACTGAATCCACTCCAAGTTTTTGATCAGAGTTTAAAAAGGGTTGTCTAAGGTACTGAACAGTAGCTGTGGCACCTTCGGTAGTTCCTTTAAGATTTGAACTAAAATATAAAATGGAGCCGCTATTCCACTGACATGACAGCCACCAGCTACCACAGTATTCAATGATGGAGGCCTAGGCATGCAGCTCCTTTCTGTTCAGCTGATATGGTTGAACACCACTTACAAAGAGCAGCAACAAGGAAAAAGAATTTAATTGCTATAGTTTGCCTACTACAAGAGTCTCTTTGCAACCAGTTATTTTCCAATAGCAACTTTAAAGTTCAGAATAAAACCCAGGGCATATTCTCCACCACTCTGACATGGAAGCCAACAGCTACCACAGCCTAATGCTATATGTCAGAGGAAGTCACCATTATGCTCTATTATATGCTCTGATCCATGGAATATTTTACTTTGATAATTATTTAAATTACTTTTAAATAATGAGAAAGTAATCAATACTTTTTCAAGAAATGAAATTGTAACAGTAACTAATTGATTGGGGGATCTTAGAACATATCGGTAAGTAAATATTTATTTATTTATTTATTTATTTATTTATTTATTTATTTAATGGCCTACATACTCACAAGCAGAAATAAATAATCCCTTCACTGCTGTGCAAGAATATAAAGGTCCCCCCCCCGCTTTGGACTGTTATTCTTCAAATGCTATTCAAGCTTTGGGAACTTAAAACACATGGTGGATGGGAATGTTACATGGAAAATGCACTGTATTCTGAACAGCAAACAAGTTTCCTGAACAGAGAATGTTGTATTTTCTGCAGGTGAAGACTCAATAAGAAACTTTGTGAAGTACAAAGAACCTTCTGGCTATTGTTTTTCTACCTTATAGAGTTTATCTAATGTTGAGAAACCCCATTATGACAGGAAACCAAAAATAAAATTAATATTTGACGGCAGATTGATTTACAGCACCAGCACAAAATCCTCCCTGGAACGCTGCTCTCTGGACAAAAAGTGTTCCAGAGGCAAGCATAACATAGCAGAGCTTCCAAACACAAAAAAGTGTGTACAGCAGAGTACAACTACAGCATCAGCTCTGACCTCTCTACCCACTGGTTAGTAAACTCACGGACACAGAGTTTGTCATCCAAAATACCTGGAGGCTTTAATCTTCAAAGTTGCAATATATACATCTGTACACAGGATACACAGATCCACAGGCAGAGATTCAGCATCAGAGTTTCAGGATCAGAGTGACAGGATGCAGAGAGTCAGAGAGAGAGTAAGCATTCCATCTCCTCTTTTATACACACCTGCTTCCATGTCATCACTCAGGGCCTTTGGCTGATGCAACCCCTGGTCATGATTTCACTATCATGACTCAGCCCTTTACTCCATGTCCCCTAGGGAATGAATCATACTTTGCCCAGTCATTCCCCAAGTGTCCCATGACACGCTCATCAAATGTATTTTCAACTGGGGCAAATGTCACCACATTTTTAATCCACAACATTTACTGCCCTAGGTAGTAACCAACACTATGAATTGACTGTAAACAACTGGATAGTGAAGTTATCTTATTGAGAAATGTTCAGATGAGCATAGCATAGTATCCCACCAGGCTTGTAACCCACAGTCTCTCAACAGTGGCCCACACTGTATGTTTCTTTGGCCATTGCTCACTAGCTAAGCAACATGGTAGCATTGGCTATGGTGTTCTCCATGTGGTCATGGCATGTCTCAAAACATACCATGGTAAGTCTGAAAACATAAAGAAATCCAAATGTTTTTCCCTTTGTAGTTGTGTTGTTATTTGCCATCAAGCCAACTTTGATTTATGATAACCCTATGAACGAGAAATGTCCAGCAGCCCCCATGATCAACAGCCTTCCTCAGATCTTGCAAACTCAGGGCAAATATAGATTTCTAGACTAAATCAATCCACCTGTAGTGTGGTCTCCCACTTTTCCTACTCCACTTTCCTGAGTGTTATCATATTTTCCTGTGAATTACACCAACTCATGATATGTCCAAAGTACAACAGCCTCAGTTTAGTCTTGGTGAGAGTTCTGACCTGATTTGTTGTTGGACAAATTTATTCATTTTTTTAAACATCACATGGTATCCCTATATCTCTCCTCCAGCACAACTTTTCCATTTGAGTTTATTCTCTTCCTTGTCAGTTTTCTTTTCTGTCACAACCATAGAGAGTAATTAGAACTGCTATGGAATTGTTGATTCTGATTTTGATATATAATGATATATCTTTACACTTGAGTATCTTATCTAATTCTTTCACTGCTGCCCTCCTTAACTCTAACTTCCCTCCTAACGCTGAAGTGGGCAATGTAGACATCACAAGAGTGAAAGGTCATCTGTTGTCATATACCGTATATCCTCATGTATAGGACGACTTTTTAACCCCCAAAAAACTTTTCAAAAGTTGGGGGGTCGTCTTAGACGCCGGCCCAAACGCCGGCCCCCACTGCTGAGGCAAGTCTCTGCCGCCGCCGCTGCCTTTGCCTGCCCCAAAACAACTCCCCCGCTCCCCCGCCGCTGAGGCAACTCTCTGCCGCTGCCATCGCCTGCCCCAAAACAACTCCCCACCCTCCCCCGCCGCCCTACACCACCCCAGTCAGGAGGATATGCATATTACCGGTAATAAATAAATAAATACCCATGAATAGAAGCTCACCATTGTTGTTCGTATGCTGCTGCTCGTGAGTTATGGTAAATTCCACAGCCAGCACTGCTGAAGAGAGGATGAGAAGGAAGAGGGAGGGAGGGTAGCCTAGTGAAAACACATCTGTGATGGCAGGATGCAGGCAAGGAAATGGGGTGGCCAGGCCTTCTGGCAACCAGCTCATAAAGATCCTCTCGAGTTGCCCAACAATCAAACCAGAAGAGGAAAAGTGAGGACGTGGGGGGGGGGTGGAGGAAGAGCAGGAAGGGATGAATTAAAGAAAGGGAGGAGGGAGGGGGGAAAAGAAAAGCTTGCCAGCTACCGGTAATTTATGGCACTTTTAATTTGCTTTACAGAAGTATTGTTTTCTTTTTGTTGTGTTTTCCTATTACATCTCATTGATGTACTTATGACATCAGATGACGAACAGGAGGATTTTGAAGGCTTTTAAAGGGAAACTGTCATGCTAGCATTGCTCTCTCTCTATCGTTTGTTATCTTCCTCCTATCATCATCAGTTCCAGTTTGGTTGACAGCTTAGAAAACAAACAGCATGGCAGCTCCCATGGGTTTATTGTCTTGTCCTTCGTTTAAGCTATAGAGTGAATTAGGAAAAGTTTAATCCACTTGCACTGTTTTATGTTTACATGTTTGATGACAAACAGCCTTATGTTTATAAGCGACAGTTTTCCTGCTAAGTACCTGCATGTCATAAGCCTTTGAATTAAACTTACCATATTGAAATCAAATCTGATGTTTTTTTAATTTTTATTTGGTGTGAGTTGGAAGAGGGGTGGTCTTATACAGCGAGTATATCCTAAACTCTATATTTTTACTGGAAAAGTTGGGGGTCGTCTTATACGTCAGTCGTCCTATACATGAGGATATACGGTATTTGTTTTCCTAATATTCAACTGTAACTTCTTGCTTCTGCACTTTCTTCCTTAACTTCCATCAACAGTTGTTTCAACTCTGTGTTATTTTCTGCAAGTAATATGGTGTCACCTGCATATCTTAAATTCTTGATGTTACTTCATACAATTTTCACACCTTTTTCTTCTGAATCTAATGTATATAAATTATTCTGTATATAATTCTGTATATAAATTAAATAGATAGGGTGATAAAATGCTGCTTTCTCTCATCACACCACCACCAATGTGAAACCTTTCTGTTTCTCCATATTTTGTCCCAACAGTGTCTTCTTGTCCAGAGCAGAGGCTAGTCCTCTGGACTTAGATGTTGTGGCACACTTCATTTCATTGAGGCACACACACATTTCATTGAGAATGAATCGTCTTGTCTTACTTTTTCTGCCTTATTATAAGGCAATAGGATATTGCATTGTACAATTGTAGAATACTGTAATGATTTTAATGAACACTGCATTTTTAATGAAGAACAATTCTTTGAGTGTTGATTTTGTAACCTACCTTAAGCATGGCAATGATACTTCAAACAGTGTTTACAGTAATTTGAAGGAACTGAATCTGAGTCACACCAGAAATCATCTGTGCTGGAAGCAGGCATGTGGGAAATACATTTGGTATATGGCATGTCTAGGGAGACCCAGCATGATGCAGTGGTTTAAGTGTTGGACCAAGATTCTGGAAGTCAGGGTTCAAATCTCTGCTCTACCATGGAACTCATTGAGTGACCTTGGACAAGTCATTGCTCTCTCAGCCTCAGAAGAAGACAAAGGCAAATCCCTTCTGAACAAATTTAGCTAAGAAAACTCCACTACAGACTGACCTTGGTGTCACCATAAGTCAGAAATGACTTGAAGACACACAACAAACAAACATGTCTGTTGGGAGAATGCTACAGGAAGGAGCTTTGACATGTTAGAGTGAAAGTGTGAAGAAGGTATCTCCCCATCCTTTTTTCTCCAATGAAATTCACTACAGCCGTATGCAAATAAACAACAAAAGCAGGCCGATGTCTAATGATTACAACAGAAAGAAATCCTGGGTTATTTTTACATGCAAGATTTGGTTCCATTTTCATTATTACAGAGCAACAGTCTTTCCCGAAATCTCTGCAGACTTCTTGTTCCAATTTAATCACAGACACTTTGATTTATATTTCCCAATTTTCATGTAAAGTCTGAAAGGCCTGGCTATATAATTCTCAGAGCACTGACTTCAATGACAAAGCCACAGCATGTAGAAACTAATGGCCTCGATGCTCATTTGTATCAAGGCCCATTCTTACCAATCTAGCTATTCCATGAGAACTTAAAAGAAAAGTGCATGCAATGTGCACATGTATATCATTTTGCAGGCCTGTTTACATTCAGAGAGCACAATTCAGAGCCCAGTACCCTCTAATTGGTATATGCACAGTTGTGAGAATTATCATACTAGGAATAAAAATACAAAATGATGGCATATACATAAACTGAATGTGTGATACCGAAACATCCTCTATATTTTGTGCTAGTACCACAAACTCTCCTTTCTAGCATCACTCTAACCTGCAGCCATTTTTCTTCTTTTTTTTCCTTTCCTCTCCATGATACTCTGTGTTTGACTATAAACAAGTTAGTACTTTTCTATGTGGTATGAAGAAGACTAAATTTACATATATTTTTTTACTGTACTAGACTCTGTGGATGGTCAGGCATGGCATGGGCTGTTGTTCTGCTTCTGCCTTTACAATTTGAATACTTTGGCAGACAAAGTCACTATTTTTTTTAAAAAAAAGGAGTTATATAATTTAAATATGTATATTTAAAATGGATATATTTTTCTATTGTGCACGTTCTTCCAAAGATGTGGCCTGAATCCTGTTCATGTCACAGGTGTGTATAGGTGCAGATTTAAAGGAAATTTAAACAGAAATGCAATGCAGTTCTGTAGTATAGAAAGATGGCTGTGACCAGGTGGCACAGGCTAAAAGGAAAGGTCTGGATTCAAACAGCTGTGTATTCACAAAGTTTACTGGGCACATCTCTCTCACACATAAGTTAACTAAACTCAGAGGTTTGTTTTGAAGGTAAAATGGGATAGACAGGATTGGAATCATTCATGCTGATCATGAATGAATGGGTTGGTTTTTATACATACCACCCTTTGATTCTTGGAGAAAATTTGAGATGTGAGTGCAACTAAATTGGCAAGGGGGGGGATTCCTTTTAGGGCATTCATATTCTAATTTTCCAGACCGAAAATTCATGAGCATTCTTTCATTTCAGAGTGCATTAAAAGTGAAGACAGGTATATGAAAATTATTGCAGGATTAAGGACAACACCAGTTAACCTGCTTACCTATTAATCCAAACAAGTCTGGAGTAAAAGCTCTTCAAAGTTCACAGTGCGAAGACTAGCAGCTGCACAGGTCATACTAATGAATTTAAGGCCTGTCTTTGTCAGCTGGACAAAGGATGAGTTCCTGCATATTTATTCTGGTGAGTCTTTCATGCTGAAGTCCCAATTAGAGCCATAAGGATCTGCAAGCAATCCCTGTTTCACTGTTCTAATTGGCAATGCAGAAAATCTCCAACAGGAAACAAAGTGCCATTTAAACTATTGGTTTTAAAGAGAGACAGGAGTAACTATTTTGCATTGCAAGAATTTAATTAGATGTCACCCTGTTCTTGTTTCCTCATTGTAAGTCACAGTGCTTGCGTGAGCTATTATATCAACAGAGCCAGAATGAGAGGGGAGCAATGTACACATCTAGGTTTCCATAGAAATACTCCAGCCCATGCTATTTTAGCAAAGAAGGCAGCAAAGATTCACTTTCGCTTAGATTTAATTGTGAAAAGCTGCATTAAATGCTTGAGCATGCCACTCCTTTTCTGGCCAAAGGGGCATTTGGACAGGATCTTTCAGGTGATAAGGAAGATGCATTTAATGGTCTGCTCTGAAGATGTTGCTTTAAGGAAAAGGGACACATTGACTTCCATGCTCAAGCTTTCCAGAAAGCAAAGCCAGCCTGAGAGATGTGGCTGCCTGAGGCAGACCAGCAGATGGTGCCACCTACTCACCCAAGTTAAGATGCAAAGCTGGCCAAATTCTTTTGGCAGAGGAACCAGTGACAGCTGGTGGCTTCCATGGCATTGGGATGATGGATCTATTTCAAGATTTAGCCAGAACTTTAAATATACTATCCAAAATGCTGATCCTTGTCCCTAAAATATGTTCAGCTCCTGGGATCACTTATTTAAAGTTCCAACTAAAACCCACAGTGGATTCACCATCCCTCTGATACACCCACCCATGAAGGTGCACCAAGTCTGCCTAGGATATCTTTCCACCTCTGGCAAAAAAACAACCAATTAAATAAGTGAAAAGTTGCTGCCTTTTCATTATGCTGCTCCTGATGTAGCTGTGTTGGTTTGATAAATGCTCAGCCCCTGCTGGTAAGATGTAAAAGAATGCCTCTTTGCCAGTCTGCCCGTTCCCCCGCCCCCAAGGAAGGAAACCCCAATGCCAGTAAGGAATGGGGAGCAGACAAAAACATGGAAGCAAATGTATGGAATGGAGAAATAGCTGGAATCCAGAACAGATAACAGTCTTGGGAAGGAGCAAGTCATTCATACAAGCTGTAACAAGGCGGTAAGGATGCTTAAATTTGAATGAAAAACACCATTCTGTGCATAAATCACAGTAGTTCTATAACCTTCTCAGTAAAACAAACACTATTGGAGACCTGATACTGTAACAAATTTTTCGAGTCTATCCAGCTGCTGTCATAGGTATTGCATGCAAAGATGACTAATTTCATCAATAAAATCTTTCTTCTAAAATGCTTCCCATATTCTCCCCACCAGTGTGCTGGAGAAATGGCTGTTGTTGTGTTAGAATGTTTCTATTCTTTTGTTTTCTCACTCACAAAGAAAAGAGCCTCTTTAATTTCTTTCAAATATAAGCTGGAATTCACAAATCCAGTTACACATTGATATATGATTTGTATTCGTGATCCCTTCATATTCAATAGTGTAGAGAATATGTAGGAATTTTAAGAGTCCCCCCATCCCACGTTACTGGGCAGCAGCCGCTGTGAGTGATAGGTGTCTGTTCTCCTGTTGATTGGGATGCAGCAGGCAGAGGCCATTTCTGCCTTACACTGTTTTAGTGCTATTATTCCACTTTTAACATCCTGTGGAATTATGGTTTTGTAGTTTACTGAGGCCAATGAGCTCTCTGGCTGAGAATTCTAAATGCCCGTCCCTAAACTACAAACCGGATGCTGAAAGTGGAATAATAGCACTGGAAACATATGGTGTGGAAACAGCTTGATTTTTTCCATCTCCCCCACAAGAAATGTTCAGTGAAAATTGGGATTGCAACAGATCCTGCTTCTGACTGTTGTGTCAGAGATTGCTTATTGGTGATATGTGGAAAAACCAGTCTTCTGTCTCCCAGGTGACAGGAGAACAGATCCCCTTCTCAAGCAATGGCTGCTGCCTGGTATGTCAGGATTGGGAGGGTCAAACTAGGAGACCCCACTTAGCTACACAACTAAGGTATTTATGCAATTAAGTAGTGCAGGTAGAATCCCACCCATTTTTCCCCTTCTTAAGGACTCAGTTTCAAATAACAGTTATAGAAGAGTAATACAGAAGTAAGTGGAAAGTTACTATATTTTTTCCTGCATTTATTTTTCTTACATCAACCTCCTCAACAGGGACAATATGCCCTCCGAGGGCATCTTGGCACATTTGAAGGGAGTCACAGGTAGAAAACTGTGAGAAGAAGAGCCCCAAAGGTTTATGGGGGCCCTGATAACTGAACCGATGAAATACCCAAGCAGCAACCTTAATTGAAATCAATAATTTCTCTCCTGTTTGTAATGTCTTTCCAACTCACCACTTCAAATTTGGTGTGCCCAGTAAACTCATTGCTTAAGCTCCTCTCAGACCCCAATGTAAGAACTAAAAACTAAAACTGACAACCATAAAAGTTGAGACTTTTGTGGTATATTTCATACCCCATACAGTGATATCATGGCAGGAGGTGACCTGCAACTGTCGTTGTCTAATCTGAACCTGATATCACGAAACTTGCAGAAGAGCATCAGACTCAAAGATCGCGTTAGGCCTGATAGATGTTTAATTTCATATAGGCTTTTTAAGTCCAGTATGTTAGAACATTGACAGTTTCTTGGTGTTCAACAATAAATTATTTTCTATTTGTTCATATTGTATCCATGTTTGATGTGGGGGGGGCTGGAACCTGAGAAGAGCTCTTAAAAGGGCTGCGGCCCATAAATAAACAAATGAATAAATAAAAGCAATAATAATAATAATGATAATAGTAATAATAATAATAATAATAATAATAATAATAATAATAATAATAATAATAACAACAACAACAACAACAACAGGAGAGTGGCTCCATTATATATGTTTTCAGTGGAGTCAGACAGGTTTGTTTCAAGGCTTGGTTGCTAAATGGTTGCATTTCCCATAGGGACAGACAGGTGTATATTTTTTCAATTTATTTATTTGTTTTTCATTTTTGAAAGCACAAGGTTGTTCAATGGCATTTTCACAACAAGTTACTGTATTTTAAAATTACTAGCAGAAATCTGTACACATTTTCCCCTCTCCAACACATTTTTGAAGATTACTCCCCTCAAGTATTTCCCTTTTCATATTTTTTTTTGTACTTGCAGGCAGTTTTCCACAATGTACATGTGTTTATTTGGACAACTGGATCTCAAAATCCAGATAAACATGAAGACCAGAAGATAAGTGGGTTCTAATTTTCACTTCAGGAAGGTATAGGCAAATTAGGTCAGTTTAAAATGCAAAGCAAATGAACCAAAATAATTTCTGCCTCATTTTTTTAGGTAAATTAGGTAAATCTCAATGATTCCTTGGCTCTACTTTAATCGGTAGCAGTAATTGGATTTGAGAGCAAGCATGGTATAGCGGTTTGAGCATTGGACTATGAAGCTGGAGACCAGGGTTCAATTCCCTGCTCAGCCTTAGAAACCCATTGTGTGACCTTGGGCACATCACACACTCTCAACTCCCAGAAAACCCTGTGATAGGTTCACCCTTAGATCACCATAAATCAGAAATAACTTGAAGACATACAACCACCACCACCACAACAACAACAACTTGATTTAGACCATAATAGTATAGCAGCTACCATTTTATACAACAACTTTGAGTCCTCAGAGAACTTTATGTCATCTTCATAATACCTGCAATAAGTCACATAATGTTACCTCAGTGTTATTGTGAATGTCGGGAAAATTAATAGCTTGCTGTAGGCTACAGCGTATGGCTACGGTAAGACCAAAACTGGGAATTTTCTCAAACTCACTTATTTAGTCAATAAATTACATCAAGTCTTAGTATAGTTCCTCCATTACTCATTCAGCTCACAGATGCTGGTGAGCAGTAAATACTGACTTTGTATTTTTCTTTCAACTGTACAGGTCACAAATAGCCTATTTTCCTCTTGATTATAAACTGTCACCAGAATCATACACAACCATTGCATACAACATAGCATGATCACCCCCAAATGCCCACTTACCAGTAAGCAACTACTGGAATTGATGGGGTCCTGTTCTCCTGTTGATCAAGAAACAGCTGTCTGACATTCTCACCCTCTCCTGTGAATTATTGTTGGTGCAACAGACAGAAAAAAAATCCTTATCACCATCCCCACTGCTTCAAAGATCATATGCGGGGTACTGGGTGGGAACATAATACAGCTGCTTCCAAACAGACAAGGGAATGGGCCTCCATCAATCCCAGTAACTGCTAACAGATAAGTGGAGTTTAGGGGACTTACATAGTCCTTATGTAGCACCAAACTAGGTGTAGGGACTGTAAATATGCAGCAGTTACAAAACTGTAGGTTATATATTTGCAAATATTTGACAGGATTCTGGCCTATATCTCAAATGTTTGCTTTCATGAACCTTAAAATCCTCAGAATGCAAGCATCTTAGGTACAAAATACTTGCATCTAATGTTTCATGGCATTTCTGTATGATTTCTGTGGGTGAAAAAATTTACTTGTTCAGGACACTATTTCAAAGTCCCCTTCACATACCTGCACAACAGAGAAAATGAATAAATGTCCAGTTCTCTCTGTAGTATCACACAGGGAATGTCTCCTCACATAATGTAAATCAGATAATTCGTAGCTATTGCTTTTAGGAACATGTTGGTGTCTATGCATGTAGCTGAGATATGCAGTCAGTTCTCAATATTCTACCACCCTTTCATAATATAAGGACAGACTACAGTTCTCAGATGATATAAGATGAATGAGAAAAATATAACAGATGAGAATAAACTTGATTTTCAGTGGTGTTCGAGACCAGAGATATTGACAAATTATTATTATTGTTATCGTTATTAATTGTATCCCATCTTTTTCCCAGGCAGCTCACAAAGATTAAAGCAGATGGACTGTTAACATTCATATCATACAAAAGTTAAAAATTAAGGTAACAATAGAATTAAAAACAACTACAAGGAATTGAAAAGAAAACAACAGATAATGCAGATAAAGCCTTTCCCTCCTGAGCAATCAGCTATCAAAGACCTGACGAAACAGAAAGGTCTTCATCTGTGTTTGAAAGCATAGCAGGAAGGGCACCAATCTAACCTCTTTAGGAAGAGTTTCAGAGCCTGGGATCAGCCACTAACAAGACCTATCTCACCAAATGTACCTGTGACAATTGTGGGACAGAGAGACAGCCCTCCCCAGAAATTCTTTAACCATCTCAAAAAATTCATGACCACAGGTTATTTACATAACTTTAAAGTGGATGATAAAACCAGCATAGTGTAGTGGTTTGAGCAACAGACTATAGGTCTGAAGACCAGGATTTGTGTCCATGCCTGATCTGGGCTGACACCAGGGGAAGCTGATAATACAGCTCAAGAAGCTCAGGTAGTAAAGCAATTAGTCAGTTTACTTTAGGAAGAAAACAACCTTAGAAATGATAAGCAAATAATGATCCCAGCAATGTCCATAAATCAGCAGCATGCAATATAAGCACAGGTCAAACAGCAGAATAACAGGCAAGGCAAACAAACAGAAGCATGCACTGGAGAAATGGTCAGTTGATTGCTGACAAAGGCTAGAGGGGAAAGGCTCAGTTCTTATAGGTTCCAAGATCAGCACAGCTGGTGCCTGATTAATTGTTGTTTGGCAAAAATTCGCTGGGAGAGATGCAGGAAACCTTTTTAGTGTCTATGCTGGGTGAAGGTAGGTACAGACAGATCAGTCTCTGTGTCAGAATTAGCAGGGCTTCCTGCTGTGGCTGAAACTTCTGTCCCTGGTGTGGATGGTGGTACTATCTGCTCTGCAGGTTCTACTGTAGCAGTCTCTGTGCCAGGGCTCAGAGCAGGTTCTGCTGCCTCAGAGTCTGAGTCTAGGTCCTGGAAATCCAAGAAACCTTGAATCCCCACTCAACCATGGAAATCCACTGGATAATCTTGAACAAGTTATATTCTCTCAGCCTCAGTGGGAGGCAAAAGCAACTCCCCCTCCCCCGAACAAATCTTGCCAAGAAAACCCTGTGATAGATTCACCCTAGGGTCACCATAAATCAGAAATGACTGAAGGCACACAACAACAAAATAGATGATGAAGACATTGAAATAATCAAAGATTTTCTATACCTTGTGTCAGTGATAAATCAAAATGGAGAATGAAGGAAAGAAATCAGAAGACTAGAACTTGGAAAATCAGTTATGACGGAATGAGATAAGATCTTCAAATGCAAAGAGACCAAAATGGATACCAAAATCAAGACCATCCATGTTACCTTAGTTCCAATTTATAGGCATGATTCTGAAAGTTAGACAGTGAAGAAAGTTCACAGAAAGAGAATCAACTCATGTGAAATACAGTCCTGGAGGAAAATTCTGTGGATACTAAGGAATGCCAACATGATCAATCAATGGGTCCCAAAAGCAAATCAAAACTGAACTCTCCCTAGAAGCCAAACAACTTATCTGAGACTATTGTATTTTGGCCGTACTTGGGATTACATGAAAAATTAGAAAAGATAATAATGGTTAGCAAAGTGGGAGGCAGTAGGAAAAGAGGAAGATCACATTATAAGCATATAGTCTTGGTCAAGGAATATGCAGCCCTGAATTTTCAGAGCTTGAGCAGTGCCATTGATAAGAGGGTGTCTCAGAGTCTGTTCATTCGTAGGCTCACCATAAATTGAAGCTGACTTGAAGACAACTAATGACATACAGAAAACTTTATATACAGTAGTTTTCCAGTTCAGACTCATTGTTCTTTATTTAAACAGAGTGATGAGGGAGGGTATGGGGCTACCACAAACCTCCAACTTTTGAATTTTGTTATTTTAAGAGCAGAATGCCTGAAGGCATAATAATAGACAATTTTTTTGATGTACCACAATTGAGCATGCAATGTTTTTACCAAATGTTGATCTGTGCTGTTTCTATTTTATGGAGGTGGGGGGGATTAATAAATAAGTGGTAGAGCAACTGTGTTACATAAAAAAGGTCCCAGTATGATTCCTTGGTATCTCAGGATAGGGCTAGAAAATACCCCTATCTGACAGCGTGGAGTACAACTGCCAATTGGAATGGAATGGGATGGACAACCTGTGGTCCACCAGGCATCCCATCTCCCCATTGCCATCATAGTCCATGGTGAAAGATTATGGGAGATGTAATCCAGCAACATCCAGAACACTACAAGTGGTCTACCTCTGGTATAGATGGTGATAAACTATAGGGATCAGTGATGTGACTTTGCAGCATCCTATGTCCAAAAAGAGTTTAAGAATTCTTCTTTTGGACAGAAGAAAGATGCTTGTACACCTTCCTGCTGGCAACTTGCATTAATGTAATGGATTGCTGTTCTTCTTTGCACTCCAGCAGCAGGTGAGAATTGCTGCCCGCTTTATATTGCTAAAGCTTTTCAGAAGAAAGCTCTCTGAGCAGGTGACCTGCTTTTTGTCACTTCAGGAGGCAATTCAAGTTACAGGTTACCAGAAAAAAGTAAGAACAAAGGGAGGGTGGAAGAACTATAAGATGTGCACTGTTGTGTTTTTTTTGTTTTTTGTTTGTTTTTTCATATTTCCATTGGTCATTTTTCCCCTTTCCATTTAATCGTCAAACCTCAAAGTAACCAAAGTCTTCTGGAAGAAAAAACAAACTATTTGTAACACAGCAACACCTTTTAAACCTGGAATGTTGTTGTCGTTGTTGATGATGATGACTTCTACTACTATTCAATAATTTTCTTGTAAGTCTAAATATAAAATGCAAGTTCCTTGCACTCAGTTTCAGGAACTTTTAATATAAACCTGAATGCATATTTTTTTGCCAAATCTTGCTTACTAGTATGAAGTTCACAACACTCAATTCCAATTAAAAATGAAATTGAACTGCAACTCCCTGGAAAGAGAACTTGATTGGGCTCAAGAAGTTTTGCTTAATTTATTTCAGAAACAAAACTGAATTGCTTACAGTACAGGGAAAAATAACTTTGTATGAGTACATAAGACAGTATTTTCAAACAAACAGACCCTGAGCTATAGTTCCATAAAAGACTATAGGTTTTTAAATAACAACACCACGGAACACTCTGTGTGCAATTGCCAGTAAACATTCCCAGCCCGCTAACACATGACATAAGATGTTAACAATATGCATAACTGTGAGAAGTGTGGGTTAACTTCCTGTGTTCAGACACATTCGCATTGCCTGCAGTAAGAATACATGTTATGTTCTCTGTTGGACTGAACTCAATAGCTGTACTGTCAGGTTGGCTTCGCTTCCCTGCCATACTATCCAAATGCCATTACAATTACATGTAGTGTTTTGATGTTTCATATCATATAATGCCATGTAATTCACCTTACATTCTTATATCATGTTATTTTCCAGATAATGCTTTGCTATTTGATGCCAGGTAACACTTGGAACAAAGAGAGCTGGGAGGGGATGATGGAAAATGAATGAGCGAACAGTGTTTTGGAATTGAAGGGATGCTATTCCAACTAACCTTGAAAAGAAGAGAATAAAGGCAGTTACATGGTTAGGATGCTGTGGGTGGGAAGTAAGCCTGAGAGAGGGATGGCTTTAATTAGCTGTCCAATAGGGGGCTTGTGTATTCACATTTGTAATGTTACTGCTTATAAGACATTATAAATCCAATAGAACTTTTAGTTTTAGTGATTGCCAGAATGTGCTACCGTTACTGTACTATTTCCTGGATAAAGCTTTTGCAAACTTGGAAGCTTAATTTCTGGGACTGGAGTTATCCTGTTCTTGACATAGAATTGTAGAATCATAGAACTGGAAAAGACCACAAAGGCCATCAAGTTCACCCCAATATATGTTCTGAACATGTATACGGAACTTTCTCATTATTTCAAAATGGGGGAAAATAAGACTTGACTTTTGATACTTATGAAATATCAATACAATATGGAGATTATTTGGAGTTGTTAGCTTATAGCATGGTTATTTTCAATTTACAATCTATAAAAGGACATAAATGCTTGCTAGCTTTCCATGTCTGGACAACTCATTAACAGTGTATATCATGGCAGCCATATTTGGGTTCAGTGGGATTTACTTATGGATAGGCATGTATAAAATTGCACTTACTTATCCAGACAATTCATTATACAGATTAATTTATTCCAAATCTTTTGATAAATTAAAATCTTTCCAAGATCAGCTACAAAGGACCTTTTAAAACAATAACAACAGTTCTTAATACAAAATCCATGTGTAGTAGACATACCACTCTGGTCCTCATTAAGAATTGGGTTTGGCTGACTGAAGTCTATCTTCTAAAAGCCGGGAGGGGGGGAATCTTTAACGCAACTGCTAATCATTTTGAATCCTGTCATGTTACAAATTATACCTGATTATGGAAGCCTGAATCCTCTGGGAAGCTCATTCAGCAAAGATTTAGCTAAGGTCACATTACATTAAGATCCTTTAGAGGATTCAGCTATAAAATTGATGGATCCTTTTTTATCTGTTAATTTCCTTTGACAAAAATACAGTCTTATCCAGTGAAATGATAACTGAAAATTTTAGTTAATCTGTTTCTCATTTTGCAATTTTACATTCATTTACTCCCACTTCTTGTTCAGCTTGCATTTTTGCAAACCCCCCCCCAAAAAAAACCCCTACCATATACATATTTTTGTAGGCATAGTTTGATTGGGGAGCTTCATTGCAGCATAAGGAAAAATGTGCACAATGAAGCATGACTATTCTTGTTTTTTGATCAGTTGAGGAAATGCATATTAAGTTGGTCCACTATGAAGTGTAAATCAAATGGATTACTCCCCCCCGACACACACACATTTCTAATTGTATTATGACAGAGACAATAGCTGGAATCTTGCTGAGGGCTAATGCCTTTGTAAGTGGACTTACATCTGCAGGAATAAGAACTGGGCAGTTTCGTAATGTCCATGTCCAGTAAATGGCTGCTGTTATTTTGTTACATAGCAGATCCAGCAAAGTGACTAATGCAATTTGTAATCAATGCACAATGGGACCAATGCATGTCACTCCCGTTGTGCTTAAGTTCTGTTGTGTGTCAGGACATCGGTTAGGGATGCCAATGCACTTTAGAACACCCTTGTCATTGCCCTGTTAGACATCGTCACAATTCACTAACAAAGTGGTGATGGTGGTGGCAGGTAATAATAATATCCTGCCTTTCTCCAAACAATGGAGCCCCGATCACATCAAGATGTCATACCATCAGAGCAAACATGTTATTCCTGATTTGGGATCATTCCTATCAGATGACATTGTTGCTCACCAGCAGCTATTGTGTGGCAACCTGACTGAAATATGCCCTTTTTTCATACTGTAAATAATCTGTTAATGACCCCCCTTTCCCACAACAATCCAGTTAGCTGTGGGAGTGCAGTTTCCTGATAGCACCTCCTTCTGTAGCTGATCCAGTGGGCATGGTGTGCTACTGTATTACCATGCAAGTATAGCATAATTTTAAAAAATAAAAATAAAATAAATGGGTCAATCATGAGGTGCGGGGTGGGGAAAAGGACTAAGCAATGACACTGTAATGAAGAGGGAAAAACAGTGTGAATGACTCTACTAATTTGCAGATGTCAAAAGGGTGTAATGGAAAGCGTTAATGATACCATCACAGGAATGGCTTCAACGGAACAATATCGTATTAAATCATGGTGTGATAGAGCTATAGGACTCAAAGTGACTAACATTCAAATAGTAAAAGTTAAAACACATGTAAAAGTACAAATATAACATTTTTAGAAAATGAAACAATTTATAGAGTTAAAAACATTAAAACCTAAGTACATTAATGTCAGGAAAGGTTGGACCAAACCAGTAGTCCAAAGAAAATACTATGTGATGTGAATTGTTAAGTGCACCTGTGAAAAGCCATGTGACTCTAGCTGAGTCATGCTGATGAGCAACCACGGGAGAATGTTGCATCAGATATGGGGAGAATGCAAAGGTTGGCAGGATTGCATCAGCTAGTGTGTGTATAAATGTAGCTGAGTGCTAGCCAACAAGTGCACACAGTGCCTGAATGTGTATGTCGGAGGCTGTGCCAGAAAGTGCAAGCTGCGGAATGCTGGAATGCCTTCTGGAGATTCTTGTAAATATGTATATATTGTAACTCAAGAATAAACTGCCTCCTTGATGGAAGATAACGAGTGGCGTGGGTGAGTTTTACTGGCTACAGTGCATTGCTGCTAATACTAAACTCTGCTGGGCATGCTTCCACAGCTGTGCAAGCTCTCTGCTATTTTGGGGCATTTTGTACACTTGACTCTGGTGCAGCCTTTTTGGCCAGAGCTCAGTGGTCGGGAGGGAAGTGCTATTGTGGTTTTGCATAGCTCCCAGGATTCCCAACCCTCCCAGGCAATTAAATATGTTAGCATAAATTAAAAACTATATCAACCTTAAAAACAAAATGACACAGCATTAAAAGGCCCAAATCAATCAATTTATAGAAGCCTCATGGCATAAAAGTGTTTTAATCTGGCCTCTCTAGGGAGGGAGTTCCAAAGTCTGGGAGCAGCCACCAAGAAAGCCCTTCCCTTCATTCCCACCAAACACATCAAAAAGGGTGGTGGAACAGAAAGAAGGACCTCTCCAGATGATCTTAAGGCTCTAATGGGCTCATAAAGGGAGACACAGTCCTTCTTGGCACCTCTGTGACATAACTAAGCATATGTAAAGTTATGTAACAGGCTTTGATTGACCATTCCAGTTAATTTACTATTCAAAAATTTTGCACCATGGAATTCTTCCCCCAAATACTCATAAAGGAAGGAAAAGTTAGCAGTTTCAAGAAGGAAGTTTCCATCCTAATCACAAGCCATATATGAGATGCTAATCAATTCAGTAATAGTATCTTTACCTTGCTAAGTTGTCAGGCAAAGAATTCCTCTTACACACACACACACACATGTGGTGTGTGCGTCTGTGTGAGTGTATAATTGCCAGAAAATTTATCAAGCGTTGACAGGATTGATGTCGATGGTTTCACTTTGAACAAAACAGAAATTTCACAACCAGCACATATAAGTCCTAGCATTTCTTTCACATAAAGTTCCATACAAATTGGACCTAAATGGTCAATCTTTTAAAAAGCCTTTAACATAAAATAGCTCTATAACTGTGTAATGGGAATGGCCTTTTTGCCAGACCTGAATCTTGCAAAGTGATTTCCCTCCCACAGGGATTAATGGATAACAGTGGGAGGAAAAAAATGAAAAAAAAAATATCTGACCCCCTTCCACAGTCCTGGTGCATGATCTTTCCTCTCAGATATGGGATTTCTATGCCTATGTTACTATATTTGCAAACACATATCCCCTCCCATTTCAGTGCTTGTTCTTCACTTTCTCTGTTCTTTCCATAGTGTCAAACATTAGTATATCACCTGCTTTCCTGATGCTTTGAAACATTACACACATCAGTGGTGACACATAAGGAAAAGGTGTATTAAAAAAAAAAAATAAGTCACAGTCTTCACACTGAGGAAACTCACACTTCTCAGTCACAGATATGCTTCTGGGTAAAGCTATGTACTGCTTTCTCAAGCATGCATGCAATTCTCAAAAAGGATGGAGGTACATGACAGACTTGAAAAGCGGCACAAATTAATCACCATCAAGGTTAGGTCAAAGGGCACAGCGACACCTGGAGAGATTAGAAACCCACACAGAGTCCTGACCATGTCTTGTACGCTGAGTGAGACAGAATTTTCACCATGGAACATCTGCTCCTCCAGCTGCTAGACACACTGTGTGGGAGGCAATGAGCTGCAGCAGAGAGCAGAACAGAAGGGGTGCTGAAGAAGTGGCATTTGCAAAATCCAGGGAGAAAAACGGAGGGGGCAAGAAAGCTCTTTTAATAAAAGGGTGCTGTATACTTGCTAATGAACAGCTTTTAAAAACTGCTTTTTAGCCTTTTTAGGTGCATTTGGAGGTATATGTTTTAAATTGTTTTACTATTACGAATAGTTTAATTCTATTTTAATATTGACCTTTGTATGTTTTTCACTGTACTGCACTTATTTCAAATTACAAGCTGCCTTGAGTCCTAATGTTGGGGAATAGGCAGGGTATAGAAGAAGAAGAACTTGAGAACAGCTGGTACAGATAGAACATGGCACTTAACTGGCTATAAAGGCAAGGTGCAGTTTTGAAAGAGGTTAAAAAGAGTTTGACAGAAGATGGGTTGCTATGCCACAGTGGTTAGAACCACTGGCAGAGGATGGCTTCCATGTAAGGGAGGTGGTGAATCTGCTCCAGACTTTAATCCAGGCTGTAAAGGAGATTTCCAAGGTCCTGAATTCTTTCCTCAAAGTAGATTGAGCACCTTGGGTAGCTGCTTTGAAGTTCAACCTAAGCCCGAGTACATCAATAGAAGTATGGTGTCTAGATCAAGGGACGTAATGGTACCACTCTATTCTGCATTGGTTAGACCTCATTTGGAATGCTGTGTCCAATTCTGGGCACCTCATTTCAAGTAGGATATTGACAAGCTGGACATGTCCAGAAGATGGCGACCAAAATGGTGAAGGATCTGGACCCTATTAGGGGTGGCTTAGAGAGCTGGGGATGTTTAGTCTACAGAAGAGAAGGTTAAGAGGGGACATGATAGCCATATTTAAATATTTAAAGGGATGTCATGTTGAGAAGCGAGTGGGCTTGTTTTCCACTGTTCCAGAGACTAGGACAAGAAGCAATGGATTCAAACTGCAGGAAAAGAGATTCCACTTAAACCTCAGGAAGAACTTCTTGATGGTCAGAGCTGTTCGGCAGTGGAATATGCTGCCTCATAGTGTGGTGGAGTCCCCTTCTTTGGAGGTTTTTAAACAGAGGCTGGATGGTCATCTGTTGGGAGTGCTTTGAGGTATGTTCCTGCACGGCAGGCAGTTGGACTGGATGGCCCCTGTGGTCTCTTCCAACTCTTTGATTCTATGACCGTATGATTCTACGACTCTATGGATTTCTCACCCAACTGACATGGGAGCCATCTGCCACTCCAGTTACAATGCTGAATCTGGAAGAAGAGAGGATTTCCAATCCACAATTAGTCATGGCATTCACTGGGCAACCTTAACGCTAATTATAATAGCTATACGGCTTATCAGCTAAGTGCACTCCAAGCAGTTTACAATGTGTCAGCTAACTGCTCCCAAGAAGCTGGGTACTCATTTTACCGACCTGAGGAACGATGGAAGACTGAGTCAACCTGGAGCCCAGCAGGATCAAACCTACAACCTTGTGGCTGCAGTACCAACATTTAACCACTGTGCCACCAGGGCTTCTAATTATAATTCCCTGCAGGATCCAATGAATCCAATGGATTCTGGGGAGATATAAGGAGAATGTGAGTCATTCATAGAGGGAATGCTTTTTTTAAAAAAAAAAATCCTTCATAGAAATCACATTTGAAGGATTGTATTGTCCCATATGAGTCTGCCAAAGCCTTAAGATTCACAAAAGAGGACTTTCTGTCTATCCTAATGCCTTCTCAGACATAGTTGGACAGTATGTGGGAAAACACCTTCTCTGTGGTCGTTCCTACACTTTGGAACTCCCTCCCTACAGAGTCTAAGATGACTCTTTCTTTGTTATTCTTTGGGTAGTTAAGAACTTTCTTTTTCACCAACCCTTTGGAAATTGATTTTTAACAGGAAAGGGGATTCTATGGTGTTTTTAATCTTTGATTTAAGCTAAGATTGTAAATAGTTTTTATGCTATTGTTGTTCAATAATGTTTTAATCTTAATTCCTTATTTATTTATTTTAATATGTGCTTTTCTTGCAATTTTCTGCCTTTTTGTAAGCTTCCTTGAGTCCTGGTCAGGGCAAATATGTGAGTATAAATAAAGAGATGGAGGGGTATATGGTGCAGAAGAAACAGCTGCAAAAGAGTCTAAAAGCAGCTTGAGAAAAAAACAAACCTTTCATACTCCGGAATTTGGCCAGTGCCAGAAAGATTCTGCTGACCAGACCGATTATATTACTTTGATGAGGGTATTACAGAGTTGTAGGGATACCATGGAAAAAGCCCTCTCTTTAGTACATTCATGTAATCCACTTCCTTTGAGGAAGGCAAAATATGAATATCCATATAGAACATAATATTTTTATACCTTTTCTATGGTTGCCATGTCAGGATTATCCCAGGTCAAAACCTGAGATACAGGAAAAGCCCACTGTGATGTTACACGTGTCTGGCCTTGGTGATGTCACAAGGAGCAGTGCCTGCCTGGTGATATCATTTTATGTATGATATCTTAAACATCAACCACACTTGCACAGAATAAACCATTCAAATAATAATAATAACAACAACAACAACAGCAATGACAACAGCAGTTGTAAAAACAGGGAAATATTGATTCATACACTTTTCAAAATTCTGGAAAGCCCCGAGATTCTTCCTTGTAGAATGGAGGAGACAAGCCAAGATCTCACAGCCCTAACTTTTATACTATTTCCTCTTTTTAGCATTTTCTAAACAGCAATGGGCAGGCAATCGGATGGACAGCTTACTGAAGGACAAAGACATAAGCAATTTGTAGACTGCACATGATCCTCAAGGCCATTTTTTTTTTTTTTCTCCAGGAGCTCCACAATGCCTCCTTTTGACCTGCCTTCCTTCCTTCCTTCCAAAGCAATTGTTTGGAGTTTATGCAAAGTTTAACCTACCAGAACCTGCACCCCAAAGTGAAACAAAACAGGAAGTAGACTTATTTTTAAAGTTTTTTCTGCTCTGATGTGGCTTGCAGTAGGCCCTCAAAGCCAAAACTTGCTGTTAGAAATGGAACATCCCTGCTCAAAAAGGTAAGCACAGAAGAACCTCTTCAGGTGTCAGAAAAAATACAAGCTGTCCTTGCAATTGTCACAGTACTATTATAACATAGATCTCTGTATGTCCCTAGATGTTTTTACATCCACAGAAAAGGAGAGACACAGTTTTCAATCTGCCTTATGGTATCCCACACAATCCCACCCCAATTCAAGCAATGACTGAGAATTAAGTGTGTTTATGTGGCAGGCTATGAATTCGTTATATGCTACTTCAGTCTTCACAGAAGATGATCAGGTTAAATATTCAATAAATACTATTTGCTACCATTACAAGTCCAGAGGAGAGCGACCAAAATGGTGAGCGGCCTGGAAGCCATGCCCTATGAGGATAGACTTAGAGAGCTGGGTATGTTTAGTCTGCAGAAGAGAAGGTTAAGAGGGGACATGATAGCCATGTTTAAATATTTGAAGGGATACCACGTAGAGGAAGGAGAGGGCTTGTTTTCTGCTGCTCCAGAGACCAGGACAAGGAGCAATGGATTCAAGCTGCAGGAAAGGAGATTCCACCTGAACCTCAGGAAGAACTTCCTGATGGGCAGGGCTGTCCAGCAGTGGAATATGCTGCCTTGGGGTGTGGTGGAGTCTCCTTCCTTGGAGGTTTTTAAGCAGAGGCTAGATGGCCATCTGTCAGGAGTGCTTTGAGGGTGTTCCTGCATGGTAGGGGGTTGGACTGGATGCCCCCTGTGGTCTCTTCCAACTCTACATTTCTATGATTCTATGATTGCTCGTAGTGGTAATTTTATCATTACATATGCCTCCCGAAGATCTCTGAACAGATATGTTTTGCAAGGTTTTTGACAGATGGTAAAGTCTTTCAAAGCCTGTTTGACAACAGATCTAGGATAAATGCCCCCATTATAAGCAACAATGCACCTGTCGGGTGTCTTACAGCTTTCCCAGAAAATGATCATCTCTCTGCAACATGTGTTGGAGACGGAAAATTACAGGGATCTTGTTTAGGGAAGAATAAAATAAAATAAATTACCATTACAAAATGTGTGATGAAATTTATCTGGGTTAAAACTAAAACCAGGCTTTCAACAGTGAAAGTTGTACAACCAATGTAATATTCCTTTTAGGTATTTTTTCCTCTTTATATTCACCCAGAATTAAAATCAATGAGTTCTTAGCTACGGATTTCAATTGCAGCAGATCTGCAGTCATATATATATTGTGATTTGCCATGCTTTGCCCTGAGAATGTCTTATTTATCATCTATGTGCCTTAAAGCTAGTGTAACTGTATTAGTCTACTTATGGAAAATATAACACGTCAGTTTTCTCACCTTAAAGAAAACCATTTCTCCAACTGTCTTCATACCTGACCTCGTAACTACTACACTTTCCTTCACTGTGCTAAACTCATACAAAGATTCATCTAGAACCTCAGCATGAACTTCATTTAACCATGTTTTTCAACTCAAGCTCAGTTCATAATTGGTTTCACCATTGTGCACAAAAATCAAATAATTCTGTCAAATTAGTAGAACATAAAAATAGAAACAAGCCACAGCCAATGATACAGCAACATAAAAGAAGACGTCACATATCCAATTTACAGGCAATTACATGGTTATCAGAAATGCTGACGACACTTACTGCAACAAATACCGTTTTTTCAAGCAATTCCACTCTATTAACATTCAGAAACAAGTATTCCAATTTCTCCTGACCGACCAGTTTAAACAAGCTACTGCTCACTCAGTTTCCTTTTAACACCTTTTCTCAGATGAACTCCCTAAACCACGTTCGAGGCTCTTCTACAGATTTACTTGGTTTTTAGGGCCCTGAAGTGGGAATGAGAGCACAATATTGCCAGAAGAGTAGAGTTCAACTGTCATTCTGTGTGGTTTCTATCAGAGTATCTAGTTCAGACCTTCCAGTTTGATGTGTCTGGAGAGAACATGGAAGGAGAAGTTGATCTGTGCAGGGCAAATTAGGTTGCATGTTTTCTGCGAAACAGCTTCCATCAGTACGGGCGAAGGAGTGATGCCAACTCAGCTAGCACAGGAGCCCCGGAGGTTAAAAGCACCCACCCTATAACTGTGCTTTGCCACAAGATTCTTGTGTATTTTTTAGATATAATCCAGCATCTTAAATTACATGGCACATGATGGCATCATTTGTCAAACAACAACAAAGAGTGTTTGCTGTAATCTTGGCAGTATGAAAGCCTTGCTTAGCAGAAGCAAGACAGAACAGCTAGATAAGCAAGAACATAGAAAACTTTCATATGCTATGTCCAAATGTTGTCCACTTGGACCAGCCTTGTCTATGCTGAATGGCAGTATTTGTCTAGAATCCAGGGGGAGGTAGATGTTGGAAATGAAACAATATTCACTGGTTTAAAAAATTACTGGTGTCTTAGAGGGAGCTGCTGTGATAGAGTTAAGCAGTTTTCAGTGGCCCAAAGTCTCCTTCATTGTGTTTCCACCTATCCTAACCTCTCTGAGATGTTAACTGATACTCTTACTCCAATTCTTTTCTTTCTACTCCCTTGCCTTCTGTATCTACCATGAGTGGCAGTAACTTAGATCAGTGTTTGCCTAGTGCTCCTGAAGAGCTTTCCTTTCTTAATGGAGTTCTTACAATAAAACTTCTTTCTTTCCTTTAGCCATTGGTTTCTTTTCTCCTTAATCAGTATGGGTAGCCACTGCACACATGCACTGTGCATTCCAGGGAGAAGCACATGAGCATACCCTCCACTGCCTTTCCAATTTCACACTGATGGCATTATATTAAAAAATCATCATCCTCATCATCCTCATCATCCTCATCATCACGACAGATTAGGGATCGACAAAAGCAGCCCATGGATCGTATGTATTCCCATTACCCCCCTTTTTTTTGCAGTTCCCCAGTTCTTTGACTGGCATTACAGTTTGTCACTGGCACTATATTTGTCTTTTCTCTGTCTCCCTCCACAATTTTTGTGTCACCACTGCCAGAATCTCAGCCAGAGGTCTTCCACATCACTTGCGTTCTTTTAAACAGGAAAGGTCAGGGTTTCTCACAACCTGTAGAACTGAGCTGCAGTCCCTCCCCATCAGGACATTTACAAACCAAGAGACAGTTTAACAAAACTAATAAACTTCATGTACAACTTCCAGGGAAGTATTCTCAGTACCATTTTTGATTCATGTAGAGCATCATAGGTTTCAACAGTCTTGGTCATATGAGCAACATCAAAGTTGCCATTATTGCATACCCTTTTTCACCAGTTGCTAGTTTGCATGCTTGCAGATTTCCTATTTGTTTGCTTTTTTGCAACTGTTTACTTCCTCACGTCACTCTAATCTTACAGACATTCTCTTTCTTCCCTCTCTCCCCTCCATTAGACTATGTGATTGACTATGCACAAATATTGCAACTGAAGCTATTTTTACATGTTTTACAAAGAAAGCTAAGCTTATTTATTTTCTCTCCTAGACCCTTGGGGGAGGGAGAGAGTGGGCTGGTTGTTGTTCACCATCTGCCTTCCCAACTGATTACTTTGCTTGAGAAATACATTGCTACATTTTCCATAAAGCATAATGTTTTTGCCCAAGCATCTTCTCAATTCTTCAGTGCACTGGAATTGTGCTGCCAATAAACTAATTTGAGAAGGGCTTCCTTGAAGATAAAAATATTAAAAGTGACTGAGATTAACTTACTTTATTGCCAAATATATTTTACTCTTTATTGCCCTTTATTGCCTAAATACCCTAAAGGTACCAGATCCTGACTGATCTTGGAAGCTAAGCAGGATCAGCTTGGATGGAGGACTGCCAAAAAATACCAGGTACATAGGTTGTTGTGGGTTTTCCGGGCTTTGTGGCCATGTTCTATTAGTATCTGCTCCTGACGTTTCCCCTGCATCTGTGGCTGGCATCTTCAGAGGTACTTAATGCACTGTTATGCATATCCCCTAACAATACAACCCTGGGGGATATCCCATTTAACGATAGGCCATCACACAGGCCAACTGTAACATATGCAAATTGCTTCCTCCAACCAAGGGACTACACAAGTATATATACTCTGTCTCACTTCCATGCCACCAGATCCTCTGAAGCTGCCAGCCACAGATGCAGGTGAAATGTCAGGAGCAAATACTAATAGAACACAGCCTCAAAACCCAGAAAACTCACAACAACCTATGGATTCCAGCTGTGAAAGCCTTCGACTTTACATCAATACCAGATACTATAGGCTATATTTCAGAAGAAGGAATTGACAAAACCAACTCTGAGTATCCCTTGCCTTAAAAAACCCTGTAAAATTCATGGGGTCACCATAAGTCTACAAGCAACTTGAAGGTGCATACACATATATTTACCCTATTTTGAGGAGGAAGGTTTTATTCTGGTAGCATATTTAGCATTGATTGAATGGTTGTACATGCTATAATTCCCTGAAAGCTTAGAATGCAAATGGCTGTTACATTTTAATGTGGTGAAGAGGCTAGTGAAAAGCACACATAAGCATGAACCATTCTCTATAGTGACATATTGGTGGACTACCTTGAAACTTGCTTGTTTCCCCATGGACATCAGGTATATCTTCTTTATTTTCCAATTACAAACAGTGTAAATTGATAATACATGTGAAAGTTTCTGTGGAGCATTTCAGGGAAATGGTGTTGCAGATTAGAGAGATGTTAACACAGTGAAAAATGCTTTAATTAAAAAAAAAACATTGTTGTGGAGCATGTGTCATCTGTTCCAACTTGCTGCCCTATGACTATGAACACTGAAACAACATGGGTAATAGTAAAGGTTTTAGGTTTCAGACGAGGGAATATTCAATCGAGATAGGCTAGCTATATTTATATATCTGAAGGGTTGTCATACAGAAGATCAAACAAGCTTGTTTTCTGATGCACCAGAGATGAAAACACAATGAATAGGTTCAGATTACAAGAAAAGAGATTCCACATAAACATTAGGCCGTCCAGTCCCTCTTTAAAAACCTCCAAAGAAGGAGTCTCCACCATATTCCAGGCAGTGTATTCCAACTGCTCTTACTGTCTGGGAGTTCATCCTAACGTTTAGGTAGAGCCTATTTTCCTGTAGTTCAAATTCATTGCTCCATGTCCTAGTGTCTGGAGTGACGGAAAGCAAGCTTGCTTCATCTTCCATATGCCATCCCTTCAATTATTTAAATGTGGCTATCATGTGACTTCTTAGCCTTTTCTTCTCCAGGCTAAACACACCCAGCTCCCTAAGCCGCTCCTCATATGGCATGGTTTCCAGATACTGTACCATTTCAGCCATCCTCCTCTGCGCATGTTCCAGCTTGTCCTTGTTGAATGGAGCTGCCCAGAAGTGGACACGGTGAGGTCCGATCAAAGCAGAATAGAGTAGTAGATTTTGACCATTTTTTCATCAGCCTGCCAAATTGTAAAGGGAATTTGATTTCACACTGGAGATGCAGATATGAGAAATCAAAGTGGCTACTCTGCTTGACCAGTATATACACAATTGGACTACAGAGGCAGGGGTTTATTCATGAAGTATGCTGGCTACCGGTTGCAATCTCTCCACTCATGTATGTCACAGGATTGTTGTGAGAATAAATTAAAGGAAGAAGAAGAAAGAAAAAGAAGAAAGATATATATTCTACTCAGAGCTTTTCCTGGGACCTTCAAGTCATATTTTTGAATGGTATGGAAATCTGTTAAATGTGGCCATTGCTTAGAGCACAGACTGACAATCATTGGTGGTGGTAGTGGTGTTCTGCCTATTCTTGTTGTTGAAAAAAGGGAAAATGTTATGGCCATCTTCTCTACATTGGGAACTTGCAATATATCCTTTTTAAAATTTCAACTCCAATAATGCACTAGTTAGCATAATCAGTGGTCATGCTGCCTGCTGGTTTATGGGAGTTGAGATTGAAAAAGGAACTTTTCTAAGCTCTCTCTAAATGCATCCCTAACAACAACAGCAAAAGCCCAGAGACCAGAATGTTACATTTAAGACCAAATGCCTTAAGAAGACCGAATGTTACTTTTAAGAAAACCAAAGACCAAATGCCATGACATACTAAACCTCTCTGTCCCACAGCATCCTCATTCCACAGATCATGGCTTCATCATGCTGTGCCATTCATTCCTCTTGAAAATAACCTTCTAGGCTCTCTACAAAAAAGCAGCTATTTTTGCCCACCTCCAACATTTCACTTTGATCCAGCACTACTTTAAATTAAGGTAGTTGATTTAAATGGTGAAGTGCGAGTAATTCTCTCACTGTATGAGTATGCTGGTGAAGGAGGTTATTATCCAACAATGGTGTGAACTCAGCAGCATATTTAATGGCCTCATGCCATGTAGACCCTAGAGTA